>JAKSZP010009441.1:0-127831 GCA_022478985.1 Massospora cicadina | reverse complement strand
GATATTCACGAGAAATAGCATAATTAAATTGCTATCCACGTGTTAGCTACCAAACCTGACAATTCCCCACAAGTAATTAACTCTTAATGGTTAATTTACTCATCTTCAAATTGTCAGTAACAATCCCCAATAAAATTATAACTGTAATTATCATTAGATATGATCCTATGAGCATTACAATTAACCATTTAATTGGTGATTTGTGCTGATGAGACGGAATAATCAATCAACGTTTCAAAGCTTAATCAATAAGCTAAATTGAATAAATGAACCAATTATTATAATTTAATTATAGCTTAGATAATCTGCAAGCTGGATAATGTGGTCATATAAATTCCCACAGTAGGGGAGCAAAAAATGTATGCTGTTCCCGATTGAAAGCTCAGCATCCAGAACAGCGGGTTTGTAGAATTGACCAAGTTAAAGAGGAACTCAGGGAGCAAGTCTGACATAGCTAGGAATGAATGGTCCAAAGTGACTGGCATGATCTCCGGAGCATTAATGATGATGTTTGGAGCATCAGAGAAAGGAGCTAGATCCAGGAGGGTTTTGAAGTCCAACTTGGGAATTAACTGCAAAGTAAGAGTCAGCTGAGAGTTGTTCAAAATGATGGCCAACCTGGTTTAAAAGGGAAGGTTACCATTTCTGATAATTTGATGGAAGGACTAGCCCCTTGCGCCAGACTAGGAATATGAGTCCTGGAAGGACCATAGAAGAGGTTCCATCAAGCATCCTGACTCATCTGCTGGAAGAGGCAGAGGCCTGAATCTGACAGACTGTTAAGAAGCTGCAGGTAGCGGGATTCTGAGTTCGACATATGAGCAGGACTAGAGGGGGGATGTCAGACTTATATAGAAGTTGACATTATGCACTCTATAATCCATTAAGCTCCAATTATAGGAAATTAATTTCAAAAATTAATGAGATAAGCTTTCTGAGGGAAGAATTAAGAATGACTTACCACCAAGAGGTTATGAGCAAAATAATGAGGGTGAATAAAAATAAGTATTCTTATCAAGCCATAAAATGAACATCAACAGCAAGAGTCTCTTGTCTAGGATGAGGAGAGAATCAAGAATTCAAGGATGCCAGACCAAGAATCCTGAATATGACAGCGGGTCATATGCCCTGATGAGGGGAAAACTGGATCCTGGGAATAATTTTTTCATTATAAATTGATCAGCCCGGCATGACAGAAGGTCATGGGGACCGCTCTCTGAGTAGGCGGTAGCAAGGAGGAAGAGGAGGAATGCCATGTGCCAAAGGTCATCCCAAGCAACGTTGAGTATTGACAAGTGTACTCCGCCTGAACCAATAAAGTATTTGACCAGGTGTCCAAAGTGGTGTTCCCATGCCCCAGTACTTTTCTCGCTGGAAATCTAGGCAAGAGGGGGGATGTGTTGGGATTTTTGCCCATATTCCCAGCCTGCTATATTACCTGGTGTTGCTAGGGGAAAATTCCCTAAGGCGAAGTGAATTGGAAATCAGTTGGCCCAAATTTTGGAGGAACTACATTCAGGGGATTTTGGGATATTCACCTGGTCATATCCATTAGGGATCGATTCAGATGAATACCTAATATCTCATTGGGTGGAGCGGCCTACAAAATAGGGGCATCTGATAGTAATTAACTATCAGGTGTACCAATTGGGATCAGTTGGGTTTTATCATCGACTGATTAGGAATGAGTAGTGAGTTGCAAGGCGAGTGATGCTGCCTGCAACTAGTAAATTAATTGGTTGGTGAAGTGACTTGCCATAATGGGTAAAAAGTCCCATTACCTAAGCAGGTCGCTAGCCAATTATGTTTGGTTTGCTTGGATAGAGAGGAAAACGTTAGGTACACATTTCCAACTCTTTCTGTTTGAGGTCTCAAGGATGTCCAATGATAGAATCCTAGTTAGGATGGGGAAGACCATCGCTGCTGAGACAAGGAAGGGTGATTCAATGGCAACAGCTGCCGTTTTATCGAAGAGGTGTCAACTGAGGGTTAGACAGCCGAATCCCCTACTATATAATTCCCTAGGGTTACTATAATGAAAAACAACTATTACTACAAACATAATTATTACTACCAAGATTAACATACTTTAAAACATTATTAGTTTTATTGTAGATTTGGTTATAGTTAGACTATCAGCATCCAGTGTGAAGTTCCATCTCAAGGATATTATTGCAGAAGGCAATAATTGGAAGACTCTCAGAGAGAAGAGTAGAGATCTGAGCGGGGATCTAGAGACGAAGGGAACCACAAATCAGGGATAGCTGCTGACTGTGTGTTGGGCCAAAGGAGACTGTCATCAGAGGACCTTGATGAAGATTGAGTGGACAGTAATAGAGGAAACAAATCCCTACAAGTATGACTTATCAAGTATTTTATTTGGAAGTACTGGCTGAAGCGTTGGGCCTGATAATAGTTCTAACTCAACTATGCATAAAGAGTCTCCATACTATTATTGGATAATAAATTCTTTACAATGCAAGGTGCACGAGGAAACTGAACCTGTGCAGTAAAAAGGTTACTGGGCTGATGACCAATAATCAACTCCTGAGTAAATTTTTATAGATGCATAGCCACACCTCCAGGGAACCAATAATTAGTATGAAGGTGAGAATATCCCCATGGAGGGTGCTGGATCTAAAGTAACATTGGGCAAGGGTATACAACGTGGTATATACTAAATGATAGAAAACAAACAACAAGACTTGGGAGGACCTTAAAGAGAGTATATATCCAGTTGGAGATCTGGGTGGAGTGCTTGGGTGCCTCATTCTGGAGGTGAACAGGGAGACCCAGCAATGCACAAGATGCAGTAGTTAATTTTGTGCAAATAAAACGGCTGACGTTTTTAGAGACCTCCCTGAAGAGTTTATGCACAGGTTCTCCAAAGTTAACATATATAAAATGTAAACTAAAGGGATTTTAATAAGGAAGACAACCAACGAGGAAAGTTGGTCTTGAGAACCATACTTTAAACAAGGGGAGGTGAGTCATCAATTGGGGAAAAAAGGCCAAGCCTAAAAGAAGCAATCAGTGCACCCTACCATTGGCTAGGGTACTGTAGCTCAAGATTAAATGAACTCAAGTTATTGATTACAAGTTGAGATGACCCAGTTTGAAAATATGTGAAAATTTGAACAGGTTTTGAATCCCCGTTCTCTGAGCAATTAAACCAAACCATTGTTATTAAATAGATAGCTAGTGAGTTTTGACACCCCCGCTGTAATGCAGGTCTGGGTATCAACCACTTCCCCTGAACCAACCTGGGCATATCTAGCCTGCAACCAGCGTTGGTCCAAGGTATGCTTAAATCTGGGAGGTCCTGCAGCTTGACATTTTTGGATTACTGTTTCCAGCCTTATCTTGGCAGTTAGTACCCTCAATGAATTAATATAAAAATGAATCCACTGGCCATTAAGATAGGGAATAATGCTGTCAGAATTGCAGATGACCACATAATCCAACCCTTTGACCAAATATAAGATTTATCAATTTATTTATTATCGTAAAGGATTGGCAATAATGGCCAATTGATGAGAATATCATTGGGTGGCATCCCCAAAAATAATAGAAGTCACCAACTAATAAATTATTGTCAGGCATCATCCTTGATGATATTTGAAACCGCCAACAGATAATTTCGTTGGGCACCATCCCCAATGAAATTAAGCAATAATTTGATATTGGGATAATACCCAATAGTCAAATTATAGAGAATCACTCAGAGTGGAACAAATTAAAGTTGTTGGAAACTATCAAAACATTCAAACTCCAGAGGAAGAGTTGAATCGTCATCAGCCAAAACAATTGGTTTCATGTACCTAATACCAATTGTTTGGTCCACTGAACGCCCAAGGATTATGCTGCCTAAAAAACCTAAGGCAACGGTACCCAATGAGATTCGGTGCCTAACACTAAGGGTCAAACCAGTATAGGAGCCCAAATATTCTCAGCGGACAGCTGAAAAGTTGTGTGTCAGTTCATACTATAAAAACCCCAAACTATTCCCTAATAAAAGCAGATTCTAACTGATATTAGCTTAGTTGTTCAAACATTGGTTGTTTTAAACATCACTCTTGAGAGGAGAGTGCAAGAATCAGATATCCTTAGGTTAGTAAATATCAAAATCTCCGCTTGGCTCTGCGAGAAGGGAATAGGGAAAGTGTTCCCTACCAGCACCAAAATATCTTCATGAGGAAGAAGCACCAGTTTAGCGTTGGACTTTACTCTCAACGTGGCAATTTGGACAATCAACTAAAATAATAGTCTTCATACTATTATTGCCCCAGTCTATCAATCTCATTCAAATAATTAACGCCAGGATCCACAAATCTGTGAAGTTGAAATCCAGGGCTAAAAGCAAGCCAACAAAGCCTAAGATTTTTACATTTGTGCTCACTACAGGGGGTAGTTTAGTTTTCAAAAGCCAAGTTTAAAATAACGATGTCTTTTAAGGAAGAGCTTTGAAAGCTCTGGGCGGAACAACAGGCTGTCAATGAAAATATGCTCAGCTCGGCATCTCAGGCCAATGTTAGCACATTGGAGGAGCATATGATCTAGGCGGAGGAAACGTTCAAACAATTAGGAATAGTTAATAATGAACTATGCGGAAAAGTTGCCTCTTTGAAGCAGAAAAAGGGTGAATTTGTCAAGGAAATTTTATTTCTGAAAACAGAATGGGAAGCGGATTGAGAATGCATCTGACAGTTTCATGAGGAGATGGAAAAAATGACCAAGCGTATAGAGGAGTTGGAGAAACACCAATGTGATTATAAACAATTTGAGGCAAATGTTGCTAAAGCAAAGGCATGTGAAACGCTAAGCAATAAGACCTCTCCGCACCAAAACATGCTTAAATCATTTGCTGGTGTGTCAGAAATGACTCCCAAAGTCACTCCTATGGCTTCTCAAGTAGCTGGGTCAGGATCTCCTATTAGTGGAACAATTGAGGAATTTCAAAATATGCTAAAATTGCTGACCTTTCACTGGGATAACGCCCCAGCGTTCTTCCACTTATTTGAGATGACCATGTTTGGCTATGCGGACCACAAAAAGCAGAAACCATAATGAACTCCCTTAGCACAGACTGCCAAAACTGGTGCTTCCTCACCTTAATTGGGACAATTGGCTATACGCGGAAGCCAAAGCTGCCATTATGTTGGAGTTCAGAAGCCCTACTCGGATGGTGAATTGTAAACAAGAGTTCATGGTTATTCAATTCCTCAAAGATGAGACTCTGGATAGTTTCTCAGACCGTTTTTACCAAGAAAACTCAAATCTTGGCAGGAGCAAATGTGTTAAGCAACTTTGACGCCTGCATAGCCATGCAGTCAGCACTTCAGCCCTACTGAGACTTGCATTGGATTATGGTGGAAGCGCTAGTGACTGAAACAATGACCTCTCAGACGGTCGACCATCTGGAGATGCTTGGAGCCACGTTTGATGCTCCCAATTGTACTTTTAAAGTAATTCAAATGAAGCCCCAGAAATATTGTCAAATTCGCCGAGCCATCTAAAGAATCTGAGGGTCAAGTTGTGTCAGGAAGTAAACCCAAAGTTCAAAAATTAGCGGACAAACTGACAAACCACTGTTTCCAATTTGGGAAGTTGGGCCATGTAATTGCCCAGTGTCAGGAAAGAAAGCCATATGATCAGATAAATCTCATTCAACCTCAAGAGACTGGTTCAGATTTAGGAAAAGGACCAGCAGTCTATATCAGGGTGATCTAGTACTGCTGATAAACCTGTCCTGCCTGACATAATGCGAGAGGAAATCAATATTTCTGATCTATTTGTGAATGATGACTCACCGGATCCACTCCATCAGGGAATTAACTTGGATGTTAACACTATAACTCAAGCCAAAGCGAAGGGGATCAATACCAAAATTGTTAGCGAGGTCACTCAGCCCTATGTACTACAGCTAGCAGAAAAAGTTAGATCAGCCAAAGGCCCTGAAGACCTAGTCAAAACGAAGTTGGATGAGGCTAACGTTTTTTTACCTATCAGCATGATCAAGGAGTCATTCCCTTGATTATCTGCTCAGATAATCCACACACTTGATTTGGAAAATAAGGCTGCTATCCATTCAGTAAATACTTTATTACAGTACTCAGAGTGTAACTATGTCAATATTCTAGTCAATAGGATAAGAGTCCGAGCCATAATTGATAGTGGAGCGCCAATCAACATCGTTTCCACCAAATCAGTAAGATGTATGAAAATCTCACCGGATTTGGAGCACTGAAAAGAGTATGGAATGGCTGGACCAGGTGTTACGAACTCACATGGAGCCTACTGTGTAAAACCACTTCAGTTTGGATTGCTGATGGTGTCAGCTCCCGCTATAGTGCTGTCCAATCCAAACTATGACATACTTATTGGGACAGAGTTCTTGAAGAAGTATGGGGTGAAATGCAATTTCAAAGAAAACACCCTGACGATACTAGGGCAGACGTGGTTTTGGTTTACCAGCAGAAAGGAGAAACTCCGCTGACAAAAAAGAATAACTTTGTCAATTTAATTTATAGTGATGGTTATAAACCATTCACTATAAACTAATCAGATGGAAACAGAAACCAATGCTGACAGAAATTATGAAGAATCAGGGAATACCTCTAAGAGCGAACGCAGCAAACACTATTCTGCTGGGGGCTCAATCATAGTTAAAAATGGGTTAATGGTGAAACTTCCAGAACAGCTTTATGGAGAAATCATCAGTCCCTGGAAAAATCAAGGATAAAACCGCGGGTTGCACCAGGGATCTTAATGCCAGGTCATGAAGAGATATGAATATTAGTAGCCAATCTGGGAGAAAAGCTGATGGAAAGAGAAAAATCAGACCTTTGCGTTTCTGCACTTGCTCCCAATGGCAGAACTATACGCTTTTCATGAATTTAGATCCTTTTCCAAAATGGGATTGCTGGCGGGAGTTACCAAAAGTGTCAATGTATTAGTGGATCATGAGCAGTTAGCCAATCTGACTATGAATCAGCAGGAGGATGTGCTCCGATTATTTGAAAAATATTGGACAATTTTCACTCAGAACAATCATGACTTAGGATGCGCAAAAAAATGTACTCCACAAAGTTGATACTGGGGAATGTCTGCCAAAACAAATGAGACCTGTTTGTAGGTCAATAGCAGTGGAAGCGGAGGTCAGAGATGAGATAAGTAAGTTAGTAAAACATGGGCTACTCATTCCATCATTGAGCCCATGGGCAAGTCCAATCCTGTTGGTAAAAAAGAAGGATGGATAAAATTGAGTAGTGATTGACTTTTGCTGACTAAACAAGATCACTAAAAAAGACTCCTATCTGCTGCCCCAAATTGATGATGCGCTTGATCGCCTGGGGGAGGCGAATTACTTTTCAGCTAAGGAACTGATTTCAGGCTATTGGCAAAATTGATTTGCCAAAAGAAGATCAGGAAAAATGTGCAATAATTACCTCATAAGGACTGTACCAGATGACCAGAATGACCCAAGGATTATGTGATGTGCCAGCGACTTTTCAGTGAGCTATGGATTCAATACTTAGTGACCTGAAATTATCCTGCATGCTAGTCTACTTAGACAATATCAACGTCTTCAGTAGGACCTTCTCCAATCCTTTGGAGCATCTGGAGGAAGTTTTCAAGCAGTGGGCAGCAGAAAATCTAAAAATTATGCTGAGAAAATTCCACTTTTTCAAAAAAGAACTCAAATACTTAGGGTTTGTTATAAACTCTAATGGATTACAACCACAACCCATAAAAAAAGCTATTGAGCAGATGTCAATCCCAAAAAGTGTTTGGGATAACCAAGTCTTTTTGGGAATGGTCGGGTACTATTGCTGATTCATCAAAGACTTCACTGGAATTGCTGAACCTCTATTTTACCTACTTAAGGATCTGAAAAAAGGATTTGTGTGGAATGAAGAGGCCCAGAAGTCATTTGATATGCTCCAAAAATATCTCATGAGCAGCCCAGTGTTGAAATACCCAAATTTTAGTTGGGGATTCATAATCCAAGTGGATGCCTCATTAACGGCGATTGGAGCCATTCTAAGTCAATTAGATGACAACAGGGATGAACATCCAGTAGCCTACATGAGCAGAACATTGTCACCAGCGGAACCCAAACTGGGGTTTATACAGGTGGTAAGAGTGCCAACAAGACCCATCCTGTGGTTTGTACAGGTGGCAAGAGTGCCAACAACCCGTCCTGGAGTTTATACAGGTGGACCAGTTGATCTCTCACAACAGATATGAAGATGGGGTTGGCGCGACATGATGTCACAGGAACTGCACACAAGAAGAGGTGGCAATGGGTAGCAACCAAGGATATAAAGTCATCATACCAAGCAGAGCATATGAGCGTTGAGTGCAGACAGAACTGCACTAAGCTGAGGACATAGAGCTATGAAAAACCAAATATGAGCTCCAGCAGAGGCAGCTTTCATTCCCAAGGGTTCTATCTTCTGTTGGATAACTGGTCAAGAAGGGGGATGTGTCAGAATTGCAGATGACCACATAATCCAACCCTTTGACCTAATATAAGATTTGACAATTTATTTATAATCGTAGAGGATTGGCAATAATGGCTAATTGATGAGAATATCATTGGGTGGCATCCCCAATGATAATAGAAGTCACCAACTAATGAATTATTGTCAGGCATCATCCCCGATGATATTTGAGGCTGCCAACAGATAATTTCGTTGGGCATCATCCTCAATGAAATTAAGAAATAATTTGATATTAGGATAATACCTGATAGTCAGATTATAGGAAATCATTCAGAGCAGAACAGATTTGGAGTGTCAGAAACTACCAAACCGTTCAAATGCTGGAGGAAGAGTGGAATTGTCATTGGCCAAAACAATTGGTTTTGTGTACCTAATACCAATTGTTTGGTCCGCCAAACGCAAGGATTACGCTGCCTAAAAAACTAAGGCAATGGTACCCAATGAGATTCGGTGCCTAACACTAAGGGTCAAACCAGTATAGGAGCCCAAATTCTCAGCGGACAGATGAAAAGTTGTGTGCTGATTCCTACTAAGAAAACCCTGAATTATTCCCTAATAAAAGCAGATTCAAACTGATATTAGATTAGATGTTTAAACATTGGTTGTTTTAAACATTACTCTTAAGAGAAGAGTGCAAGGATCAGATATCTTTGGTTAGTAACATCAATATCTCTGCTTGGCTCTGCAAGAAGGGAATAGGTAAAGTGTTCCCTACCAGCACCAAAATATCTTCATGAGGAAGAAGCACCAGTTTAGCGTTGGACTTTACTCTCAACTTGGCTTTTGGGCATCCAACTATAATAATAGTCTTCATACTATTATTGCCCCAGTCTATCAATCTCATTTAAATAATCAACGCCAGGATCCACAAATATTTGCAGTTGAAATCCAGGTCTAAAACCGAGCCAACAAAGCCCAAGATTTTAACAAATGCCCAAGCCAAATTAATATTATTATGATATTAGGCCTGAGGATGTATTCAGTGTTTGACTCCTTTACTCCTTTCATTAACCACCTCACGCCTCATATTATGCCTTATCACCTATTGGCTTCCTGATATCAGATAATGGAAAAACAATTACCTGTGTTAACATCATTTGATCTCAGTCCAGCCTCCACCAAGAAATCCTGGTCTCCTTCAATCTGAACCTAGACTGTGCCATTGCCTCCTGAATTCATATATCTCAGATATCCTCACACGTGGTATTCGCCTATCACTTATCACATCCAAAATTTTACTTGGTACTTTAAATAGTACTAATTTTTTATTGATAATATACTTTTTACAACCTAATTTATCTTTAGTTTAAAGTACAATTCTCAAGGACTGAATTATCTCTAACCATTAAGAATTGCTAAGAAACTCTGTACTTTAGAAAAGATTAAGTCCCACCCAAATTATCCTGCCTGGTATCTCAAAGTAGCCAATCAATTATACTAGCTTGTTGCCAAGAGATCGCAAAGCATAATCTGGTGCTCACTACAGGGACACTTGAGTTGCTACTGTAAAAAATATATCAACCTTAAAACTTTATAAGAATTGAAACAGGATGAAACTTGATATGAAGAAGCTCCTCTACCTTGTGGATATGAGCTAGGTCTACTACTAATATCTGACTGAGCTCAACTTACTGGATGCCACAGTGCTGTGGACAGATTGAGCAATGAACTATTTAAAAATGATGACAAGAACTTTGAAAGAAGTGATAACTAAAACTTAATAGCTACATGATGTGATGTATTTTAAAAAGCAGATTGGACTTTAACAATATGAAAAAAATGATGCTAAAAGAATTGCAGTTATCAACTATGAACTTGAAAATGACAATACGGCAGAGGAAGGATTGGATATGGTTTATGATGCTATACTCTATACCTTTATTCTAAAGCCAGATCAACTCCTGAGAGAGCGCCGCCAAATCAACTCACCTATTCCAAAAAAATCACATATAAGTTACAAAAACTTGGGCGTATCTCAGCTAAACCAAAGAGATTCTCACCGCCCTCTAAAATTTCCTGCAATGAAGTTCTCCAAGAAGACCTGAACTTGCTACATCTGATGATCAGATAATACCAAGACTAAAGTCCAAGAAAATCTAAACTTAACTTTGCAGCTGATCCAGAACCACTCAACAAGTTAAATATATCAGATGAATCATATTATTGCCTTACCATTTTGTTTCCTGACGCCAAGGCTCACATCTGCTCAAATGGCCCAACTGAACTAATTTTTTTTGGAATTGAAATAATTCTCCTCTCCTGAGGCTATCAAAATTCATACAGCTTCTCTCAGGCCAGCTGAGCCAAGTAACTCTGAGACTGATGTAATCACCCCAAAATTAAGCCATGCAAAAAAGCTGAAACCTGATTTTTGGAGAAGTTGAGTTTAATTCTGAATCTGATCCAAATTCTCCTTCTGATTATATCAGGATCAGTGAACGGATGACTCTACACTTACCTTGCTTACCTGCGTTGAAGCTTTTCGCCATTCCAATGATGAAATAAAAAAAGCTAAACTGAATGCCTCAACACTTAGTGCTTTTTTTCTGGAACTGACACTATTCTATGTTAAACGACAAAATTGAAACAGCCTAAGTGAATTCTCAATGCTCTCTCCATTTTTGGTGACAATCCTTCTCACTATTTTAATGAATAAATTGGAACAGCTAAACTCAATGTTTTGATACTCTCTCCTTTTCCAGCACCAACACTTCTCACTTTTAAACAAAAATTAGAACAGTTAGACCATATGACTTGAAAGTCTGTCCATTTTCTGGTGCTGATGCTTCTTGCTATTTTGTTAATGAAACATTAGCTTTTATGCCTCAGCACCATCATCATTTATCAGCGGCAATGCTCTTCGCTGCTCCAAAAACAAAAATTAGAACAACAAAACTAAGTGCCTTGTCACTCTATCCATTTCTTGATGCTGATGCTTCTTACTATTTTGTTTATACGCCAACTTGAATGCCTCAGCACCCTCATTATTCCTAACTCCAATGCTCCAACAACAAGATTGGAGTGCAAAAAACCTATTTTCGCCCTTTTTTACATTTCTTTTCTTTTTAAAATTACTTTGTAATTATATTTTAACTGATATTTTAGGTCTGGATGCCAGTAGAAAAGATTAAAAACTAGACTCAATCAGATAAGGGCAAGTTTAATAGGTTGCCGCCTGATTCTTTTTACTTTTGAGCAAAGCTGTGCCAAAAAATCTTCTGTCCTCGCCATATTATCAAACTGCTGACCAGACGCCCCCTAAAATAAATTTACACCTACCTGACGAGATCACAAATTTCCATATGTTGAATGATCTCTGAAATAGACAAAGATTACCTGACTGAAGGTTGCCTTTATCAACTTCCAGCAAATAAAAACTAGAAGTTCCTAAAGAGGATGCCAAATTTTTCTTTGTTAAAAATTGCTCTCTCCTTCCCTGGAGCTGCTTGTAGTTTCAACCGCAGGTTTGGTTAAAGATATACATACAGCTGTTTAATGCAGTTTTGTTGTCAGTTCCAAATTTGCCCCTCTATACTTTTTCATTACTCACGTTTTCCAGAAGTAACTGATAACTGCCTACTCTCCTCTGTCCCTTATCCACCTTAACTTCCAAGTTGGTACTACAAATCTATTGGTAAGAACATGTAACGCTTCAGGATTTACAACGCCAAACTCTATTTTGAAATTAACTTAAGCACAATACCTTTTATACTCACACTCAGCTCTACCATCTTGATGCCGAAACTAATGTTTTCATTTTTAAGCTAAGTGAATTAAAAGAACCTTAAAATCCCTACCTCTTCAAGATCAAGGTTTTACAAGCAAGTGAAATTTATTAGACACTATGTCCTATTATTGACTGTCTACAGATTATGAAACTGAACCCAACTCTTTTTTGACATCTAACAACTAACCTAAATACCTAGGGTTATAACATACAGACCAACTCTGGTGGTTGGGACTAAAAAACTGTTCAACCCAGGAGAAATTATTGTCACCCTCAGTCAAGGCTTGAATGAGGATATGTTGAACTTCTCCTTATTTTTAGGTGAAGTCTCAACTTCAAAGTTACAATAAAAAGCACTTTAATCAGTGTTGACTTTACTATCATATTATCAGCATATATTTATAAATTAAAATTTAATATCTAATCAGGGTTAAAGCTCAATATTATTCTTACCACTTATCTGCTGATGTCTTATCAGGCTTAATTTCCAAAATACTAATAAGCTAATATTTTCAGGCATTAAGCTATTCCACAATAACGCCAAGTTTATGACTTTACAAAATCTGGATAAATTGCCCTATTAGTGCTTGATAGAGTGATGAGATAGGAAAAGGATTAAAGCTGATTTACTATTCATCCTAGTATTAGGCCTGAGGATGTATTCAGTGCTTAGCTACTCTACTCACCTCATTAACTACTTTATGACACATATTATTCCTTATCCCCTTTGGTTCCTAATAACTGATAATGGAAACCACTTAACTGTTACCATTATTTGATCTCAGTCCAGCCTTCAACAAGGATCCCTGATTCCTTCAACTCTATACTTGGACGCTCTATTGCCCCTGTATTCCTGAATCTTCTTCCACCCTTACACATAGTATCTGCCTATCACTCATCACTTTTTTCAAATTTTCATTGTTACTTAAATAGTAATAGTCTTTATTAATAAAGTACTTTTTACAACCTAAATTATTTTTAGCTTAAGGTTCAAAGCTTTAGGACTGGATTATCTCCAGCCATGAGAATTTTTAGGAATCTCTGAACCTCTAGAGAAGTTTAAGTTCCACCAAAGTTGTCATGCCTAAAACCTCTAAGTAGCCAATCAATTACATTAGCTTGTTGCCAATAGTGTAAAGCTGAAATCTAACAAATGTAAAGACACATGACAATCATGCTAACCACCAACAAGGTAATGGTAAGACCTTGATGGGAACCAGCTATACCTAATGTTAATATGTGTCCAAAACAGAACCTCTCTGCAGGTAATCGCTAAAATGTGAGTCCAAGGGGCACTATGCTGCGTGTTGTTCAAGAGACATTACAACATAAAATATATCTCTTTCACATGTGGATAATCAAGGCTTGAGAAAATCCAGTTAATGATAAAAATGGGATATTCTATTGTTAAACGATCATCTATCTTGCCTCAGAAGCAGGACCAAAACAATTTCCGTCAAGTGCTTACTTTAACTCAAAGTCTGAAAATCATTCTTGAAAAGGATGCCAGCAAACTATCTCCAAACCTTACATATTACAGCTTGAAGAAAAGGACCATACCGGAGATTTGGATGAGTTGAGTGAATTAACCCCTTGAAAGGAGTCAGATTAGCATTACTCCTCAAAACCTTTGACATATTTCCCAGAAATGCAGAAGAATATATTTTTATGAACTTTTTAAATTGATAATCCTGCCTTATTCACATATAATGTAATTTTAAAACACTTTTATTTTTGTACTTATGACATACTTGTAAATAAGAACTAATTTTGCAAAATAATTGACAGTGGCACTTTTTTTAATATGATTTTCTAGCCATTTTTCAAAGATGTTAAAAAGTGCTCCTGATGTGGCATACAATCAACAATATGGGACTGAGGGCCAGTCAACATTATAAGTGATGGAGACTATGTGCCCTGCCCATGAGGTTTGGATCTCTTTAGGTCATCTACTCTCCATAGTGTTACCCAGCCAGAACTTTCAATTCTTAATTTCCAAGAGTTTCCTTAATCTTATAAAGTGGATTTATAACTATGAAGAGAATGTTTTCAAGATCTTTAATCAGACATTTCCCCCTTATTATATCAGGATGAACAGGTTTTTCTTACTAGTTGTAAACTACAATGTGAAATATAATAACAGAACAAATCCTATTAGTTTTCAGCAGACTGGTCATCATAGTAGTGCCTCACCCCCACCATTCCTAAAAAGCCAAGACATTCCTTTACACATCTCCTTAAATTGTGAGCTACTTTTTGGGGACAGAGAGTTGGAAGCATGGGACTATCCTTGGATCTTATCTAGATGGGTTATAGGAGAAGATTACTCCCCATGGGAAAAGTCCTGAATCAAACCCCATGCAGCCCTTGGTCTAATTATCACCTAAAGCAAAAATATCTGTAAATCTTGGCTAATCTGACTGCTCATAAGATTACTATATCCAAAGAACAGAATATATCCTACGTTCATTTAATTCCTGAGGATGAGGTACTAAACATTGAAAGTATTGGAGACCTGTCAGAGGTTGTCATACCCAATGCTTCTCCTAAAACATGTGCAATCATAACGCAGGATCATTTGGAGGGCTTGTCAGAAGAATAAAAAAGCAAGCTTTATTTTTACTGCAAAAATATGGGCATGTGTTTGCTACTGGTGATTACAACAGGGTGCAAAAAGGTACTTTACATCACATTAACATTGGGGATGCCAATCTTATACTCTCTCAACCTATCTGATGCAGTCAAGCCACCAAAGAATTCATAAAGAAATCTTGATCAATTACTATGTCAAGGAATGATTGTGTCTCCCCACAGTACCTAAACCAAACAGGTAAGTAATGTAAAAAAGAAGTCTCAAATCAAGTAATGATAGATATACACCTCCTAGATAAAATTACTAGACATGGCTCTTATCCTTTGTCACATTTATATGATACTAAAATTGATTAGGAGGAGCTAAGTACTTCACTTTCTTAATTTCATCCGTGACTACTAAAAATTGACCCACCAAAGAATGGACAGGAGAATTGTGCCATTATCATTCACAAGTGCTGTATCAACCAACACACATGCCAAAAGTTTAGGTAACGCGCCAGCAACTTTAAAATAGCTATTAACACTATCCCAGAAAATTTTGAATCTGAGCTGTGTCTCAAAGTATCTCAAAATATCTATGTCTTTTCTTGAACTTTCACACATTTGTCCCATATGGAGGAAGTCTTTAAGTAAATAGCCAAGGCTTAACTCAAAATAAGGCATAGTAAATGTCAGTTTTTTAGACAAAGACATATTATCTGAGTCAAAGTCAATATTTAATAAATACGCCCTCAGTCTCAAAAACTTGAGGATGTTAACCAAATGAGGAGTTCTGAGAATAAATGAGAGTATAAGTGTTTTAGGTATGGTAAGATACTATCGCCAGTTCATAAAGGGATTTGCACAGATGTAAAAGCATTTGTTTACCTAATATAAAATGGAATGGCCTCCCACTGGCCCATAATGCAAGATCGCCTTCAACAGGTTGAAAGCAATCCTAACTTAAGCTCCAGAACTACGCTATCCTGAGGGAAGCCCTTTATAATCCAGTCTGACGCGTTGTTGATGACCATTGGAGCTGTGCTCTCTCAGCACAATAAGAATGTGGAGGAGCACCCAATAGCCTTTTGCAGTTGTGCCCTAATCAAGAAGGAGAGAACTATAAAGTAATAGAATGTGATTGTTTAGCCGTCATCTTACATGTAAAAATTTCCATATGCATAAATGTAACTGAGTTCTAATAGTTACTATTCATGCCTACTAAAGTGATTATATATCCTCAGAGATCCCAAAGTCAGCTAGCAAGATGGGCATTCAAGCTTTAGGCCTATGATATAGAGTGGCACACTAATTCAGGTCATTTTGCCAATAAGCTGATATAATCTTTCAGGGTTACCCATTGTTTCTGTGCTCGATCATACCCTGATCAATATTTTGATTGAATGAAAGTCTTCAAGTGTGGTGAAAATCATCCTCTATATATGCATTTTGGATCAAATAATGAAGAACAAAGTCTGAAACGGATACTTTACAAAATTGGCAGTGAAGTTAGAAGACAATTATACCCTGCCACCTTTGAATGACCATTGATTATAATGCAAGCCCATCATACCGTTGGTCACGGAGGACTGTTATTAAACAGTGAAACAAATTCAACTGAGCTATTTTGGGAGTCTTTGAGGTTTAGATTCAAGGCATTTCAATGAATTTCCAAATTTTCCAATTGCAACAGTTCTTTAAGGCTTCCACCAACTACTCACTGGTTAAGATCAATTGGGCGTAGTACACTATCTCAATTGAGTTATTAAACCTTTATCTTTCAGCAACTTCAATAATTAATACATTATTGTGGCCATTGACTACTTAACTAAGTGGGTCAAAGCTAAGCCTCTACGTGACATTTGAGAAGTCACCATGACTAAGTTTATCATGAAGCAAATCATTTATAGACATGAATGCCCATATGTTAGTTTAACAAACAACGCTACCAATTTCACTTCAAAACAATTTCAGAGTCAAACAAGCTTATAAGGATTATATGGGTCTTTTCCGCCATGTACCAATTGTAGACTTATGGAACTGTTAAAAGGGTCAACAGAACATTAGAAATTTTTTTCGTAAGATTGCTGCCCCTTCCCCCTCCTAGTGGACCCTCTATGCTCCCACTACATTTACATACAACATTAGATATCATGGTGTACCAGATTTTCCTTTCCAACTGCTATATGGCCAAGATCCCACCTTAACACCATGTTGTACTCCATTGTTGTGGTTGAGGATGGAATCTGAATTGAGGAAAACATCAACTAAATGGTTACAGCACTAATTAAGATTAAACTGAGGCTTATGAAAATGCTTTTACCAGAAATATTACCCAGAAGATGCGGGATGATATCCATCAAGAACCTTTACGTAAGTATAAAGTGAGCAATAAGGTATCTTATTGCAACTCATTTGGGTTCAGACAAACACTTAAGATGTCAACGCTCTGGAAAGGGCCATATGTAATCTTGGAATGCTCATCATTTGATGCCTATACCATTAATAAATATTATATGTAAAAGATTAAACTCCTCACATGAAGTTTAAAGCCCCTTTTAACTCTGATCTCTCTGGATGAAAGGCTGATTTAGAGGGGTAAGTGTTGTTGGAAGCGTTAACTCAAATTTGAATAATAAAAATCTAATTAAATGGTCAGAATGAGAAAAGGTACAATTGGGCCATCCACTAAATGCACCAACAATTAATTCCACCTCTTGGGCCTCCAAACTATTCCTGAATTGTCATACGGCAACCCCTACCTTTTAAAGTAATTTTTCTTATTTTGGGTACAGATATGCCTTTTTTACTCATTATATTCATTGTTCCCATTGTACTAAACCTTAATTGTTATCCTATTTTGACGATATCGTTGTTACATGGGTTAGAGAGTACAATAAAAATTCTCCTAAGATTATCTAAATAAAGCATTATAGTTTTTCATGAACTTATTTTTTTGGAAGCCCTTCTTGGAGCAGATATTAACTATCTCAAGAATCAAAGAATTAATGAGGATTATATAGCTCTATGCATATATTCTATGGAATCAACCTTCTTATGGAATTAAGGTCATGCAATCAAGTAGGATCAAAGGACTTTCAGAGGGAACTATACTTGTGCAAGTAGTGTGCAAGTCTCACATACTACACCTGTCAAGCAAAAAGATATTGATGTATGTAGTTGATGAAGCCTCCAACAAAGATTATAAATTTTGACCCTCTTTTATATCTTTTAGGGGAGAGAAGTACTATATTTAACTTAATGATGCTGTTAATACGTCCAACATGGCCAATGGAGAATAAATGACAAACAACCGTCTAAATTCTAGCTATCTTAATGCGATTAATTAACCTTCTATCTGAATATTACCTAAAAGTATCAATCAAAAATGTAGGATGGTCAAAACCAAGAGGAGAGGCGCATCATGGCAGCGCCATCATACAAATAATGATGTGATCAGCAAATTAGCAAATTAGGAGAAATAAGATAACCAGAAGAGTTATTGTTACCACAGACCCAGAAGCGGATATTAAGCAAGGGACCAATGAAAATCCTGATTTATGGATTTCTACCACGAGATGTAGCTTGCAGAGTCAAACATTAAAATAGATAGAAGGATATTACCACCAAGGAAGAAATCAAGAAAGACTCATAAAGGGATTTTAAGCCACTACAAAATTTTGGTACCCTCTCTCATTTAAATCCATTTTACACTTTAATTATATTATAAATATATAAAGATGCATAAAACTACTTTGACTTTATTTTAATAAAGGAGCCTATTTCCACAGAGTTTCAAGTTAATTTTTTGTTTCCGTTTTTTTGGTATAAATGTAGAGATCTCCAGTAACCATTCAGGGACCTAAAAACAGAACAGATCGCCAGTAATGAGTCTGGGATCAAAATAATAGGGACACTCGTGAGATAAAACACCTTAGTTGCTGATAACTTTGAGAAGGTGTTTGGCCAAGTTTCTTTGAGCCTTGTGCCAGAGGCCAATTTACTGATGGTGTTTTAAGGAAAGTCAGCCAGAATAGTTCCAGAAGGACGATGAACATTTTCAATGAGACAATAATGCTACATAAGGTAAAATAGAAAAATATTCACATTATAAGGGATATCAAGTCCCTTCAAAAGTTACCTGGTATCTAATCTGCAATTGAAAGAACCCCTCTACAGAAATTCAGCCAACCAAGTTAGGTGAGCAAAGGATAAAGTTGCAGACTGTGGTGCTTACAACAGGGGTGACACCATCAGAACAGAGTGAAAATCATAAGTTTCATAAAAAAAGTGATGTTGAGATATGAAGCCCTATTATTGTAACGTTTACTCTGAACTATTGACGATAGAGGAGGAAAACATCCATTTTAGGATTTAAAAATTGGAACTATAAGTATCATATCTAAGAAACCATTTTGAGTGTGTCAATGAGACTGCTAGAAGTGCCCATATTGCTGCCATAACAATTGTGAGCGGACCTTCAACTGTACAGAATACTGAAAACACATTTAAAGATATGGAAAACAATATCATTTTTTGTAATAAGAATGGAATGAACATCCACACCTTAAACAATTAAGGAAATTGTTTAGAACAGCATAGTTACATGATGTAGCCCTTTGCAAAAAGTCTGTATTAGTAGAAAGCTCAACTGTGCGTTGACCAAAGCCAGACCCTACATCACCTTGAGCAGCTACCTGATTAGATACATCAATCTTGGATACTTGATTGACTGCCATGCCAATTCAAATGATGCGCGCTAAAACTATTTAGGGTGACCCAAACTTTAAACTCTACTTTAAGATGATGTATAAACTTGGCGAGGGATCCATTGCAGTTTCCTACAGATGTATGAAAAATTATGGAGGGAGTAAGTGATCGCCAGAAGGCTCGCCAGTTATAAAGGCTACATGAGTCATGAAGCTCAAAGACCTTAGTGCAACTATGACCTTTCTTAACCTGGGCTGAAGTGAGAAACACTCTCCTGCCAGAGTATGGAATTAATCAAGGCATCCATAACAAGAAACAAATCTTCCTGCTCATGAAGATGGGAAATAGTAAGTCAGTCATTAAAAGATTGCATGTTATTACTTAGAGGCTCAACAATTTATTGACAAATGGAGTCTTGGATCTACTGGATTAAAAACATTGCTACTTATTCCTTAGGAATGCACCCCAATTTGAAGATGCACATGAACTTAGGAATCAATGCCACGATCTTGCTAAAGACCATCAAGATGGCCTTACTCAAAGTCCAGAATCCTTATAAGACATAATATAAAGCATCAAAAAAACCCCTTTAAAGAATCAACAAGGCTATCTATGTCGCTCAATATAGTACAAGAAACCCAGTGATAAGACCCAGAACCAATAAAACGACACCTTGTAGAGAACTTACCTACAGAAGTTACCATTAACTTGAAGATTTTTGGTACTCTTGTCTAATGAGCGCCACTGAGAGGAAAGATGGATCTTAACAAAGATGTTCCTAAAGCCGTGAACTGGGTGGATCTGCAAACTAAAGGGGAAGATGGTCATGATGAAGAAGATGTAGTTAGTGTAAACAAACCATGATCTAAGGGGCACCTAATGAGATGGCTATACAAGATTGACTACAAGTTAATGAATTTGTTAAAATTTTATCAAACATCACATAATCAGTACAGGACTTAACCTGCAGGATTATCAACACAGTTGATGAAGAATAGCAACATATGATGTCTATCTTAAAGAGCATAGAACCAATTACTGAGGACACCACTAAAAACATTAAAGGCAATATCTCTGAAGCTGTACAAATAGGCAGCTACTGACGTTTTAGTGATTGGGAACCTTTTGGAAAGAGCATTATGAAGATTAAAGTGATGTTCAGAGGGCTTGCATCTTAGCTATACTGGATACTTGAGCACCTGTTAATATAATGACATACATGTTATTGAAAAAAACTTGAGCTCATGCCAGATATAGATTACAATGTCAAATACCAGACAGCTGGAATAGATGTCACGTAGACTTATGAGCATATTCAACATTGCCGTTATGTTTTGAAATCATGTCTCTGATGTCTCCAGCTGTGTTTCTAGACAACAACTAATTTTATTTATTTATCACTCAGTTTCTAATTAAATTTGGTGCTAAGTTTGACTTCACCACATACTGTGAGCATATTTAGCTACCAACTGCCATTAATGATTAAGGATGAAGATGGTAAGTCACACAAATGGAGGCCATTCTTGGTGGAAACCAACCAGTCAGTATACCCAATCAAATACATCTTTAAGTATAAGGGCGTTAAGCAACTACCCGCCATGGTTAGAGCAGAAGAAGGCTTACCACTAAGCGCTAGTGAAGCCATGGAGATTAAGACTGATAACCAATGACGTATGCTAATATCATTCAGTTCAAATATACTCAAAACTCAATACTTAAAGTTTAAAGTTGTGACAGGCTCAGAGAGCAACTGTTGAGAGTTCTTCCTGGGATCTCAGTAAATACACAGGAGAACTGACTGTTGCATTGGTAAAATACCAAGATCCAACCTATCCATGTTGATAAAGGAAATGTCGTCACTTAAGCCAGATTGACAAACCGCAAAGTCTTTGAATCAGTGTACGCTGTAGGAGACTTTGATGAGTTAGGACATGAGTATGTGACTGACAAGGAGAAGAAGAATTGGACAGCTATTGGATGAGTTTAATTACATCCTAAGCACTGAAAAAATGATTATATGACTTTTAAAAGGAGAGGTTAATAGGATTGACACTAGATCTGCCATTCCTTTTTTAAATTGAACCATACCGCAGTTTAAAAGCCAATGGTGAAGTTATTACCAAAGAAGATTCAGATATTATGTTCGGCTTAATCAGGCCTCAAAGAACTTGTAAGCTTCACCACTGCTCCCAGTGAGAAGAAAGGATGAAACACACTGTGTGATCATGGATTGACTCCTTTTAAAGAAATTACCAGTAAGGCTTTGTACCTACTCCTTCAAGAAGATAATGTCATTGTCATGGGTGGGGATCCCAGACCCCATCCGTTTCATCCTGGAAATGCCCACGCGGCGGCATTCCAGGCGGGCAACCTAACCAGACAGACTTAGGCACAGGCGAGGCGAACCTTTTCTCATCAAATCTCAGAAATGCCCACGCGGCGGCAAACAGAGTGATGAGGCTGGACTGTCACTAATATGAGTTCCCCTATCATAAACCCAAACTAAAAATATTGGGTAAGCGAGGCGCGACACCTCAAAAGGACTTTATTTTTATTTTAAAAATAATAAAAGACCAAACCGGAGGGGATCAAGGCCAAGACTTAGAATTCCAACTTGGAATTTGAGAAGGTCAGGTTCAACTTTTATAAAGTCACTTCTGAGGAGCCTCTCCGATTCATTCCTTAAGCTTGCTGAGCTTAAGGAATGGTTGGAGTGGCTCAGCCCAGCCCTCTGAGTCTAACCACCCACTCCACCATACCCAACAATTCCGATTGGTTCAGTTTGAATTAACTGAATGAACCAATCAGAATGTAACATTCGGAAATTCATCCTTTTGGATGATTTCTGTTCATTACAGTCATGAAGCACTTGAGAGAAATTAATTACTTTTCACAATGGATCTGGACAATGGGTACTGGCAGACAAAGCTTTCGCCTGAAGATTAACAGAAGTGCTCTCATATAAGCAGCCAGGGTGTTTTTGAACCTAAGAGGATGTCATTGGGCTGTGCAACGCCCTTGAAACCTTACAAAGAGATAAGATTAAAACTTTGGGGATCTTAAGTTATCAGTATGGTTGTATATCTGAAAGATATTACTTTGTTCAGACGTACTTTTAAAAAAGAACCTACACAACATACAAGAAGTGTAAACACAGCTATGAGAGTCTAACTTAAAGCTAAACCATTGAAAGTGTACCTTCCTGAAAAGACATCAGGAGTTCATATGCCAAGAGATCAGCCCAAAAGGAACCAAGCCTTATAAAGTAAAGAGAAAAGCCATAGTGAAAATTGATCACGCTTAAAGCACGCGTGAAATCCAATTATTCCTTGAGATGATTGCATACTATCAGAAGTTTATCCACTATTTTGCGGATTCGGCTAGCTGCTTACCTAACTGTAAATTAATGAAACCATTTCTTGGTGGTCCTAAGAGCAAGAGAAGCCTTTAAAGAATCGAAAGCTAGATTGGTAGAGGCACCAACCATAGCATACTTTGGCTTTAACAAGAATCTTTACTTTAACCATTGCTAGTGACACAGGGCTTGAAGAAATACTCCTTCAACTGCATAAAGAAGTTATTAACCAACCTATTAATTAATTTTAAATCTTTTATAAAAAGATGAAAAGAACTATACAGTGACCTAAAAAGAATGTCTGGTGGTTATACAAGAAAAGAAGCCCCCTTGACTCTACCTAAATGAGTACACTTTTAATCATTATGGATAATGCATAACTCCACTGGCTGTACAACATAAACGATATATGGATGCCTAGCCTGATTGGAAGTAAAAAACCAGGGTATGATTTTGAGATCATACACAGAGCAGGCAGTAGCCATATCAATTTGATGGACTTTCTCAATTGGTTGTTTTCCACCTCCAAGCACATGAGAGCGGTTGCCTTTACACCCTGATCAATATACCTAGATGAAAAGTGGCAAGCTAAAATCAATGAATTGAAGACAGTCCTAAGAAGATGTTTTAGAGATCCCCAGTTTATTGACGGGAACCTTCAAAAGAAAATAAAGAAAATTTGGTATTCATAGATCTGACCTAGGGATCAAATGGAACTTGTGATGGAAGCTCACAAGCTTGTTGGCCTGGATGATTTCATAAGAAGTCACATACCTAAGAGACTGGTTCTAATGGGTGTCAATAAAAGATGAAGTACATCAAGACTTAAATCTCTGCGTACTTGAGTTATCTTAGTCCCTTAGAAAAGCGGTTTTTAAGCTATAGCAATTTTACAACAGCACTATTCCACAACTTATCCATTTTTTGATAGGACCATTGCTACCGCCTTAAAAGGATCCAAATTTTAAGATCAGAGCTATTGACCAATTCACCAAATGGGTTGAACCATCAGCATAAATATGTATATCTCAAAAATGACCGCGGGATTTGTTTAGATCTAAAGGATAGTGAGGTACAGATACCTTTAGGTTCTGTTATCAGACAATGGAAAGAACTTTAGCCCTGAAGTCATGAAGAAGCTTATGGATATAGTTGGAGTGAGACAGAAACTCACAACTCCATACACACCTTCCTCCAAAAAAGCGTAGAATGTGTTTGGAATCTTAGGAGAATATTGAAGTAGATGGTCTTTAATTATGAGTCTAGAGGGACCAACAATTTTGCCATCCTTGCTGTTAGTATACAGACTTAGTCATAACTAAGTGATCAGCGTTTCTCCATTTAAAGACATGTATAGATGAAAAGAAGTGCTATCCAACTGATGGCAACAGTCATCTCCGTGGATTACAAGGACTTACCACCTAGAGACCAGCAAGATGTGCTGAAGAATTAATTAAGATTCAGTTGGAAGCATCCAAGAACATCGAATTCACTATCAGAAAAGTTACAAAAGTTTGAGACACACTGAATTACCAGAGTATAGTTATGGGGAAAATGCCTCATCCTACCACATATGGGGGGATCAGCCTGAGAAGTTGAAAATTATTTTGAAGGGCCATGAAACTATCCTAGTCAATAAAAAACAAGTACTAATATATTAAAATAAGCACATGTATGTGTGTATGTGTGTATGCATGAGACATATTATCTCACAAATAATAGAACAAGAGCCACCAGAATTGGCACACATACTTTATAGTTTTGGAATGGTAATAGGCTACTTTAAAAAATTACAATATTTTTAATAAAAGTATCATATAAGATTAAAAAAATATAATATTCTGATGTAAATATATATCATTTTATCTTATTGTTTAATTATATTTTTTAAATAGGTTTTTAGATCTTTATAAATGGTTGGTGCTTTTTTGTTTTTTGTAAGTCTAAAAATAATTTAAGCTGAGTTTGGTAACCTTTGGTTGATTTAATGGGCCAATGTTCTTAGAAAAATGATTGATGGTTTAGCTAATTTGAAAGTCCAATTGGGTTTAATGGGTAGCTAGTGGTTTTTGAATGATTTGATAGATTCAATTTTTAACCTCATTAATGGAAATCTACCAATATAAAACAAATTGATTAGGTTCATCTGGTAAACTCAAACCACTCCTAATATGGGTAAAACTGGGCATTGAAGAAAATAGTTTAGATATCATTTTACAAAGATATCATTGTGTTTATTTGTTTAAATAGGATGCATTATATCATGAACAAATAAACCAAAAATTACTAAACTTGGCACAAGACTTTATAAAATTTGAGAATGGGGTTAGGATAATAAATAATAAACATAGAAATGATTTTAATATCATTTCTATTTAATACAAAACTTTTCTTTCCGCTTGATCTCACTTTGTGAAAATTTTTTAAGAAAAAGTGTATAATTTTCTACTGATGGCTGGCCACAACCATTTTACTAAAAATGTCAGCAGATTTACTGCCTGCTGCTCTGATGTGGGGTAGCAGTGCTCCACCACATAGCATTTTCCACCCTGTGGGCAAATGCATTTGCATGGGGTCAAATAGCCCACCATCTTCCTCTGGCCATTTTGTCCCCTCATGGGACCTAGCGCTCCACCTGGCGCAAATCCACCCTTCTCATCCCCATCCTCTGCCCTACCTCGTTCCAATATCTGATTTTGCCTAAGAGTTGACTATGGGCGCTTGTTACCATATGCTGACAAGGCAATCAACAAAGTAGCCACTTCTGTATTTGCACCAGCAGGATTTATCAATTTGTGACCTTTTAAGGGTTATTTTGATATCAGCTTCCAGATGAAGGAGGATGCTGCAGCTGCATCAACTCCATTATTTAACAAAAGCACTTCTATTCCTACCACATGAACTTGGCTTCCTTCAGACACCGCATTGTGGTGTCCTTTGCATCCCTCCCATCTCACCTACTACCCCAATTATTATATGATCAGTTGATGGCGGAGCTTCTAGCTTATGGGACCCAGCCCAACCTTGTCTTTGCCGTTACTTCTGGATCAGAGCGCCTTGCTGTACCTCATGCTACTGCCACCATAATTCCACACCACCCTGCCATAGCCCAACAAATCCCCCATGCTCATATTGTTGCAGCGCCTGAGCTTTTTGGTGCTCAGGTAGATAATGGTTACCAAATTTCTCCCCTCTGTTTTGGACTCGACCATTCAAAAAAATTATGCCCCAAGACACTTCCTCTGGTGTAGTATCTGAGCCATATTCAGCAGACTCTGATTGGGGCGTTTGTTGCTCCCTCCCGCTCAATATTCTCATTCAATGGGCCAGAGTGGAAAATCAGCACCCACCAAACCCACCCACATTATCCACCCAATTTCACCCACACCAATCAGAATCAGGCCTGGACCACCATTTAAACCCAAGCAGCCCATATGACTCATACCCACCCAAAATCTCCATCCATTATTTGAATGAACCAAAATCCATGGGATTTATTGGCCAAGATTAGTGAATCAGAACATTGTCACCAATGAGGACTCTGGTGAACCCCATGGCCCGCTCAAAAGTGTTTAGACCAAATTTTACAATTCTGAGTTTGACAAATCCCCATAACTTAGGCGTTTTTCTCTTAAGTCCAATGCCATCCCCTACCAGAGTGACAACTAGCTCACCTTAGCAGCAATGGCCTCACCCTATTGCATAAACCTATGAAAACTTGGGGTCCCAATACTATCTCAATTTCATAAAGGGCTGACCATAATCACCTTCCCCTTGATTTCCCCAAAGCAGCATGAGGCAAAATCAACAGTTAACTTAAATAAAGCTGAAGTTGCCGTTGTACATGTGGTGACTCTAGCATATTTTGATCCATCTGCTAAAATCACCCAACATATTATCACTAAATTTTCTTAACTTCCCAGAGACCACATTCAAGTGGAACACCACTTAGTGGAATTTGCTGAAGCGCCCTACCAAGCTGATCTTAAAAATAGTAACAAAAAATTTTCCTCCACATCCACCCACACCATGCTGATGCCCCCAAACCCTGGCTCTCCACATTTGTCCTATACTACAACTTTAGTAATGCTGCCCAACAGGATATGTCTGTAGATGAGCTGCCCAACCCACCTCACACTCTGCCATGGTGGGTTAGCAGTATTCCGCTTCTCACCTGATTGGAGAATTTGTTTTGACTTTTTTTGATTTTTGGTTTTGATCCATTCATTCTTTTGTTTGGTTCATTAGCTACTTGAGTATCAGTAATGTCCATCCCCTGGTTGGCATACCTTAAATTAAAAAATTTTATTCTATAAGGTACATATATATAATTCTAATGGCTTTATGCATCTTTTTGGATGAGGTTTTAATGTTCATTTAATTCATTAGTTTCATAAGGTTTAATAAGTGGCTGGTGGTTTTTTGTTTTATAACTTTAACGATTGGTTTTGATGAAATTAGCGGTCTTAGATCGTTATATCCCTCATTAGGTTAGAACCACCTAGTTCTAAAAAAAGATATTGGTGGTCTTTGTAAGACTTGATGGGCTTAATGTTTTTAGATAGATAGTTTAGTTAATTATATAGTTTCAATTAGTTTTAATGAGTGGTTAGTAGTTTAAATTGATTCAATAGATTGGATTTTTCATAAACTTAACAGTGGCCATCTACCAATATAAAAAATAGTATACTAGATACGTATTAAGCTTTTCTTTCCCGTTGCAGTCATTATTGTAACCAATACAATTTAAGACAGTTAAGGTTTGATAATCTGCATGGGGAGATGAGTACACGTTCAATGTCAGTTAGGGGTTTGGCAAGCGTGGTGAAAGGCACAAATTTGGTGCTTGCACCAACTAAAGTTAGAAAACGCCCTGGAGACAATGGTGGCTCTGATAAAAACAAAAAACTGCAGTAAGTAATTCATCAGAAACTTTGAAATGACAAGCTAAGTGCAACCAGTACTTCAAAACACTGCATTCACAGCCACTGTTGTCAGTGGAATCTGAGGCTTAAGTTTTTCTATACATAAATTTAACAGTTTTTTTGGAGAAGTTCTGTGGGGAAGTATGCACCCACTTCTCAGAAGTTGTGTATATAGCACTACATTTTAAACTCGGATGGTTGGACCTCAGGTTTGAGACAGCACAAGTAGCAGATGCAGCTGCACAGGTGCACATTGTGGTCAATCTCTTGAATAATCAATGGGCGATTGAAACCAAAAGTGCATGTTGGATGAAATCAAACCAAGTTTTTGTCACATTTGATTTCCTTCCCACGATATTTGGTGCATGGTCCTCAAGATTCATCTCAAAGCGGGACTTCAAAGCTATAGGGAAATCTGCTCCTTCAAAATGCGATTTTTTTCTTATGACTGAACTCAGCATGGGTAAGGCTATTATGGTGATTACCCCGTTATCAGGGTTGATGAAGGCATAACTCAGATTCCACACTCTACTACTCTCACAATCAATGGGCAACTAACTTAGCCATTTTATGTTATAGTTGACAGTGCACCGCCCATATGCATTCATTGTTGGGCGTTTGGCCACAAGTTACACACTTGTTCCTAGAGAGAAAATAATTTGAATGAAGTTTTCTTGGAAGAAATGGGAGTTGGCCATTGTGAGCCTACATTAAACTCTAATGTCACCTTCCCATGGGGCGACCAGGGTATTATATCCGGGTAACACCTGTGTCCCCACAAAAAAAACAGCAACACTGAGCACAGGCTAAGGCAGCAGCCACGGTGGCCTCCGTCATCCCTCTACCCAGACTCAGGCTGACCAGGCTAAGTTTTCTGCTTCAGTGGAATTCCAAACTACCATCCAATCAGATTGGGGGACCCATCCCTCATGCTTACAAAATGCACTTGGTACACACCTGCAGGATTCCTTTGCAATAAAAGCAAGCAGATTTTCCAGCCCAGAATTAGGCGAGTTTTTCAGGGAAGAATTGTTGGACAATCTCAATGGTGCACCAAAAATCCCCAGTAACTCAAAAAAATGCAAAAATCAAAAATTTAAACAAAAAACCAAAACAACGGCTAAAGCCATCCTCAAAAATGATACTTATATGCCTGGTGATACTCCCGCTTAGATTACTTGCTCTCAAATGTGGAAGGCTGAGCTTGCATGACAACATTGAGAGGAGGGGCCGAGGGGCCATCCCCTCACTACTAAGGAGTGATGAGGGTATTCTTCTCAATAGGGACGCTAAAGATCGCTGGACTCAAGGCCTCTTTGTCCTGGGCTAAAAAACTGATTTTCCTAAAAAAATATTTACATGTGGACATCCTGGCAATTCAGAGAACCCATTTTCTGCAAAGTGCCAAGGACACATGGCAACCATGCTCCTCCCCTCCCTATCATTTTGATCACCGCACTGTGAGGTGCTGATATGGGCAAACTGAAATTCTAGTTTTTAGGAAAAACAACCCATCTCAATGGACGTGTGCTCATAATGTCCTTTTCATGAGATGCTGAAGTGAACACAATAATTAACATCTACACCCTAGAATGTATTCAAGTTCAATGGGAATTCCTCTCAACCACGACATCTCTTCCCCTCCCCTCCAAATCCTTTATGGTTGGCGGACTAAACTGTTGTGACAACCAAACCATTGACTGCTGGCCTAGCGCGCCTACCCCATTGCAAGGACACATCAAACTTTGGGTTATGAAAGCCACCTTGAGCCTTTTTGATACCATTCCCAAGCTAGTGCCATTACTACCCAACATTTAACGTCCCCGCGTGCACAACAGTCAGCCAGTGTCTATGTCCCACATAGATTTAATTCTTGCCCACTGAATTTTCGTTCCTAGATATCACATTTCAAAATGATGAAAATAGACTTAATATACCACAGGAAGGTCTCAGTGTCATTTAATCTGTTGAGCCTGGTGCCACAGACACCTAAATGAAGTAAACTTCGCCCCGCCAATCTCATGTTACCCACATTCTCAAGTTAGCGGACACTGCCACTTTGACACAGGAGTTCACAACTCCTCTATGTGCAGAACCCATGTCATACTGGTCAACATTGAAAGCAGCCACAATCTCCTAAGCATGCAACATCTTGTCACGACGCTCCCTGGCTGCCTCAGCAGTCATCAAATGCGCCCTGTTGGAGGTGGACCACCTGAAAATAATATCCCAGGGCAGGGTACAGCCCTGCTTGGGGTCATAAATGGGCCAAAGTATCAGCCCATATTAATGCACTGATCAGACAACACAAACATTACGTTTGTGTTCAGTATAAAGCAAAGAATATTACCTTGGGCGAAAAATGCTCCATGTACTTTTTCTGCTGATTTTCCGCCATGCGCCAAAACATGGCCTGTACATAGGTAAGGTTTAGGCAAATTTATCACAGAAATGCCATCTGAAATATATACCAAAATTCAAAAATATTACTCCAAGTTATACAGGGCTGACCCATTCATTCATAAAAAATAGAAGATCTTGTCGCTGGTACACACATCTGCATTGTTTCCCAATATTTAAAGCTTATAAACTTATTAACTCGAGACAAACTTAGGTACATCATATGCGGAGCACCACACAGGAAGAGCCCAGGTCCAGACGGAATTTCCTATGAGTTTTACAAAAATATAACTTATTATATATCCTCCCTGATGTTAGCCTCAATGAACAAATGTCTAGTAGAGACACGTCTCCTCCCAGGGGGTCAAGAGGCTTACATGTTAAGTTAATAAAGAAAAGGGGATAAGCTAGATTTGGCAAACTAGCACCCTATTTCCCTCACTAACACTGACTCTATCTTATTAACTAAAATAATGGCTAATCGCCTAGGGGTCATTTCCTCAGAGATAATCTCCCTTGATCAACAAGATTTATTCCCAAAAGGTCATTTGGGACAATATACACACTGTGGCCAATGTTTGCTAATCCCCAGCTATTGGGGCGCTTTTGTCAAAGCTAGTGACATATTTCCTGGAATTAATCGCCCTTCTAAAGCCAAGTTCAACAAGCCCTTGAGGCAGAGACCAGAACCCCTAAGGGTCACCAATGACCTATCTAAGGTCATTGACAAAAATGGTTTTTGGCTTTGCCATCCAAGGTTGAGGAAAACGGTTTATTTGAGGCAAAGGCCAAGTCAGTAATCGAATTCAAGACCCAAAAAATCACAAGATACAAGGTTTTGAAATCTGGCCAAATTCTAAAAATTTTGATTTTGTTGAAGAATGACAAATTTGTAGCCCATATCAGATTCCAATAACCACTGGAATCTTCGTGAAGCAACCCCCTATAAATTTACTCCCAAGATGAGAAAGGCTTTGCTTTTCTCAGATACTCAGATCATTCTAATAAAGTTTAGGATTTTTGGCACATTTCCTTCATTTTGGTTTTTTCCAAATAAATACAACTCTGCGAAGTTTTGCAATGGCTGGAGTCTGTTTTCCGCTCTGGTTTGCCCCTACTGTTGTACCTGAGTCCTCCACCTACTCCGCCACCTATTCTGCCAGCTCCGCCTCCTCCTATTTTGCTGCCTTTCGCCCTAGATTTTTCGACACCATTCCCAGCTCCCAGGGCCTCATGTCCCTAATGATTGTGGCTAGTTTGGTGTGCGTTTTGTTCCACAGATCTATTTGGAAACACAATGCTGACCTTTTAGGATGTCTCTTTGTTTTGTTGTGTTACTTGACCTTGTTGTGTCACCTTTGGCCTGTGTCTTTCCCTACAGCGACCTCCTGCGCTCCAGTTTCCCTGACACTTGTGTTCTTAGACCAACTAAAAGCGTATGATAGGGTCAAATGGGTCTACCTTAGTGCTTGCCTTCACCAGTTCCACCTCCCCTAACAGTTTATCAGTTAGGCAATGATGATCACCAAATCTGCCACAATGGCAGTGTGGGGACCAGGTTTCTTAACCAATTTGGCTCTCCCCCAAGGGTCTTCGTCAAGAATACCATTTGAGCCCACTTCTATACAACTTCAGCCTTGACCCAATTCTACGCATTGTATAATGTACACCTTACTGGTTACCATGTGTAAGGCCAACCACTAGTTAAGATTATTGCATTTGTAGATGATTGTGTGGTTGGGATGTTAGCAACCATGATGCACGTTCACTGGAGTCCACTTTACGTGGATACTACAGGCTCAGTAATGCTGCCCTCAACGCATCCAAAACTGAAATCATCCTCCTTGGTATATACTGAGGTTAGTAGTCTCAAATTCCCTCAATCAGAGTGATCCAGCTTTTCCAGTCTCTTATCAGATTACCCAGGCAGTCACCCCAATTCACTCCTCTTGTGCTCCCATTTGTATCCAAACCCACTTAGGGCTCAATGTGAAATCTGGTAGTATGGATGAAGGCGGGTGGATACTCCAATTTGGTAATGGAGCCTAACATATTAACCATCGTTACAAAGCGTATCACGTCCTTAAGTGATCAACAGACCAGACTGACAGGTAGAGTAGTGCATTCCAACGCTATGCTACTGTCAAAAGTATGGTTTGCAGTCCATGCCATCGCCTTCTCCCCATCCTTCTTTGCTTCATTAAAGGCCCTCATACACGGGTGGCTTTGAATAGGTCGCCCTCCTCCTGTGCGACTGGAAGCCCACATTGGTCCACGCCAAAGTGGGGGAATGGGCCTGATTAACTATGTGGACCAGGCATCCAAAATCCTGGGTACATGAATTGCTTCATCAACTATCCCACACTCTCAACCCAACACTGGTTGTGTGCATCATGGTCCAACTTTTCTCGCGCCTTTTGCCTCTGAAACCCCACCCACCTCAACTCTCATCTTACATATATGGCCTCCCACCCATCTGCCACAGTCCCATAAGGGCTTTGTCCAATATAAAAGAATCACCCTTAATGTGTGGAGCGCAGAATGGAGGTTAAGCGTCAGTGGTCATACTTCAAAGAGGGTTTGTCCAACTCTTCACTTCTAACAGGAAGTCCATGGGCAAGCCGTTCTGAACGATTTGGTACCTAGGCGTCCCCCTACCATGGCTGAGTGAATTACCTGAACATGTTGGACATCCCATTCTCCCAAGAAACCCAAAAAGACATCTGAAAATACATCCACCATCCTCTTTCACAGCCACAGATTTGTTCCCATATGTGGCGCAGCCTTAAGCAGGTATACCATAAAGTGAAGCAAAAACACTTCTCACTCTTAATGTGTTGTGTGTGACCAATATAGGACTTTGGTACATCACATGGAAGAGTGTCCGCCTTCATAAGCGCTATGGCGCAAGGTTCAGTGTCTCTTTTTCCAGGAGCAAACATAGATCTTCGCCCATTTAAGGACATCTTTGCCTTTTAATGACTTTTTCCATACACCATTCCCTCTAAGCATTAGTTGTAACAATTGATATGTGGACTATATAACACGGTTGTCCTTGAAGCCATTTCAGGCTCTACTCCTACCCTCTGGGAGTTGTTAGTCAATCTTTTTCACACCTTATGGACCACTTTCAAGCTTGAGTGTTTGGCCATTTGCCATCCCACCAATGACATTTGTCTCATATTGGTTCCCAGTATGGTTCCTGTTGGGATTTTTGCCCATATTCCCATCCAGCTAGATTACCAGGAATTTCTAGGGGATTATTTCCTAATGTGAGGTGAATTGGAAATCAATTGACCCTGATTTTGTAACTATTTCTGGGAAATTTTAGGATGTTCGCCTGGTCAGATCCATTGGGGATTGATCAGACAAATGCTTAAGTTCTTGTTGGGCAGAGTTGCTGACGAAATAGGGGCATCTGATAGTGATTAATTATTAGGCGTACCGATTGGTACTGGTCAGGTTTCATCACCAACTGATTAGAAATGTAAGTAGTAAGTTGTGAGGCGAGTGATGACACCTGCAACTAGAAAATTGATCATTTGGTTTGTGACCTGCCTGAATGGGCAAATAGTCCATTACCCAAGAAGGTCGCTTGCCAAATATGGTTAGTTCACATAGATTGAGAGGAAATTTTAGGGACGCGTTTTCCAACTCTTTCCACTTTAGGTTTTGAGGATGTCCAATGACGGAATCCTAGCCCTGATAGGGAAGACTAACCCTGCTGAGGCAAGGATGGGTGATTCAATGGCAATGGCTGCCATTTCATCAAAGAGGTGTCAACCAAGGGTTAGATGACCTAATTTCCCACTAAAAATTCCCTAGAATTCACTCATGATAAACACTGTTGATAGTTTTTATCTAATATAGTTTTAAGTATTAAACTTTGTTTGCTTTCATTTTTTCTGTTCTTTCTCAGGGATATAGTTGCTGTGTGCGATAAACAGAAACTCTTTAAGGAAAAGAGTAAGGATCTGAGCGGGGATCCAGAGAAGAAGTGAAAATAAACTGGGGTTTGCTTCCAACTGTGTGTCAAACCGGAGAAACTGTCACCAGGGAATCTCAGAAAAGATTAGGTTAGATGGTACAAGGGAAAGAATCCTATTTTGAGACTTCTCAAGTATTTTGAGCAGAAATACTGGCCGAGCATTGTGATGAGATCTAAGCTTTCCATTCAACTATGGATAATAGTCATCATACTTTTATTAACTGATTATAACAACATTACAACGCGAAAAATTGTATAAGAATCAATTCTGTGCAAGTAATAAGTTTATATAGGTCATTGGCCAATAATGTATCAGGCCCATAAATTTTTACAAAGTGGTGCTCACTACAGGGGTGTAGTTGAGTAGAAGAACTTAGAAGGTTGTCAAAAAAGCGAGTTAAGAAAACTATGGATGGATCTAGCCACCATTAATCAGAACGCCCTAAACTCAGCGGATCATCAAGAATTTGCAGCCTTGGAAGAAAGAGTCACCATGATGGAGGAAGGGATTAATAATGTCTCAAGTTTTAGGAATAAGTTACATGGAAAAGTAACTTCATTCAAGAAAGAAAGAAGGGGACTTTTTTTAGAGGTTCATATCTTGAACGGAGCATGAAGCATATCACGTTCATTTGAGAAATTTCAGCGATGACATCAAGTGACTGATCAAATAGGTCAAGGAGCTAAAAACTCACAAATGCGATTTTGAGCCATATACAGCAACCAATGCTGATGAAAGAACTCCTTGTACAATAAATGTGAAGTCAAATAAATCAAGAAACATGTTACGCGCTTTTGCCACTATTTTGGAGATGACGCCTGAAATCAATCCCCAAGTGAGCTGAGTGGCTGAACCTAGCGAATTGGCTAGAGAAACCTCAGAGGAATTTAAGGCAACGCCAAAATTGCTGACGTTCCAATGGGATAACGCTCCAGCATTTTTCAGACTGTTCAGTGTGACTATGTATGACTAATGTGATTGTAAAAGGCATTGACAGTCATGAATTACCTTGACACCAACTGCGAGAACTTAGCGTTGCCCCACTTGGAGGGGGACATCTGCTCATATGTGGAGGCCAAAGCAGCCATCATGAAGGAATTTGGGAGCCTGACGCGCATGTTGAAGCACAAACAGGAATTTATAGGCATCCAGTTCCATAAAGACGAAGCTTTAGCAAGCTTTGCTGATTGGTTCTACCAGGAATTGCAAATCCTGGTTGGAGCAAAGGTACTGGATGACTTCGATGCCAGAATTGCATTACAAGTAACCCTTCAGCCCTATTGCAATTTGCACCAAATGATGTCTTCCTTATTTGCGATGAAAATTACTACCTCTCAAATGGTAGATAATTTGAAAATCTTGGGAGCAACCTTTGATGCCCCAAACAGAAGTTTCAAATCCAACTCCAGTATGCAATTTGAATCCCATGAAGAAAAAAAGGTGCTAAAGAGATGAACAATAAAACATGCTGGGGAATAAGCCCAAAGAGTTCAGACGGATGAATAAGAAAGAGAAGGTCTGTTATCAATGTGTAGGAAGGGACATTTCGCTGTACATTGCAAGAAGCCAAAGGATCAAATCAACATGGTCCAAGAAAAAGAGTCTGCTGCCACAAAGGAGTCAGGAAAAGGGCCCATGGCCTATACAGGAAAAGTCTAGAGCTGAAGAGAAGCCTGTTCCTCCTGATATCATGCATGAGGAAATTGACATCAGTGATCTGTTTATGGACGAAGATATACATGATCCACTGTATCAAGTGGTCAATTTGGATGTGAGCGCGGTAACAAGATCTGGGGTGAAGGGAATTGACCATGAGATAATAAAGGAAGTTTCTTAGCGATATGCTTGTCAACTGGTGGACAAGATTTAAGCCACCAATAATCCCAATAAATTGTCCAAAGTCCAATTAAATGAGGCCAGCCTATAAAACCACTTAGTGCAATAAAGGATTCATTTCCTGATTTATTGGTGCAAATCATTCACACCCTTGATTCAGCTAATAACGCCGCTATACACTCAGTAAACACTATTTTACAATACTCCAAGTGTATGTATATAGATATACAAGTGAATTGAGTATGGGTGAGGCTTTTGTTGACAGCGGAGTACCCATTAACATTGTCTCAACCAAGTTGGTGAAGAGGATGAAAATCTCGCCTGACGTGGAACACAAGAAGGTGTAGGGGACAGCTTAGCCAAATACCACCATTTCATGTGAAGTGTATAGCGCTTTGCCACTCTTATTCAGATCTTTAGTGGTATCCGCGCCAGCAATAGTTTTGGCCAACCAAAACTATGACATTCTGATCAGGACAGAATTTCTACAAAAATATGGAGTTAATGTAACTTTGAGGATAATACGTTGACCATATTGGTCCAGACATTAATAATGATCTATCAGAAGGAGAGAGAAGCTCCACTGAATAGGAGAAACAACTTCATCAACTTGATATAAAATGACAGCATTGTTCTAGAACAATACCAATTAGTTGGCCAGAAGTGACGATAAATGCTGACGGAAATCCTAGAAAACTGGGGAATTTTATGGAGGATCAAGAATGAGAAAACCATAACTCCAGGATCACAGATGATAGTTGACATGGGGTTAACATTAGAGATATCTGAGCTGCTGTATGGGGAGGTCGGAAGCCCCTGAAAGAAGTTCAAATTAGAGACTTTGGTGGCTCCTGGAATAATATGCTGGGCCGTGGAGAAATTTGAGTTCTTCTGGCAAATTTAAGTGAAAAACTGATGAGGATTGAGAAGAATCAGATCATAAAATTTGTTCACCTAATCCTGACGTCTGAACTGAGGAAATTCCATGATTTTGGGACTCTCAATGAGATGGTATTACTGGCAGGAGTAACCAAGAGTATCAACTTATTGGTTTATTGAGAGCAACTCGTTGATCTGATGGAAGGACAGCAAGAGGATGCTCTTGAATTTTCTGAAAAGTATCAGGAAGTATTTGCTCAGGACAGCCATTATTTGGGCTGTACAAGAAATTTGATCCACAAGGTCGATATTGGGGAAAATTTGCCGATCAGGATGAGACCAATTTGATGGTTGAAGGCAGCTGAAGTGGTAATGGAAGAAGAAATCAGCAAACTAGTGAGGCATGGGCTTCTAGTTCCGTTGTCAAGTCCCTGGGTGAGTCCACTTCTTATTGTGAAGAAAAAGGATGGCTCTAATCAGGTGATGATCAGCTACTGAAAGCTGAATAAGATTATAAAGAAGGGTTTGTATCCTCTAATAAGAATTGATGACTTGCTAAATCAATTGGGAGAAGTGAAGTCTTTCTCCATGACGGATTTGATCTTAGGATATTAGAAATCAATTTGCCAAGAGAAGACCAAGAAAAATGCGCGATTATTACCACTCAGGGGCTATACCAACCTACAAGGATGCCCCAGGGTCTATGAAATGCGCCTGCAACATTTCAGAGGGCCATGGTCACTATACTGAGTGACTTGAAGTTGTCATGCATCCTTGTGTACTTGGATGATATCAATGTGTTCAGTAGGACGTTTACTGACCATTTTCACCACTTGGAAGGAGTATTCAAGAGATGGTCCATGGCCAACCTAAAGATTAAGCAAAGGAAGTGTCACTTCTTCAAGAAAGAGTTGAATATCTAGGGAACGTGATCAACTCTAGTGGACTGTGGCTGAAAGCCCAGAAGATCAAAGCCATAGAATAAATGGCTGTGCTAAAGAGTGTCCACGATACCCATGTGCTCCTTAGAATGGTCAGATACTACATAAGATTTATTTTGGGATTTTGCCAGAATTGCTAAACCCTTATTTCATCTGTTGAAGGATTAAAAAAAGAATTTTTATGGAATGAAGAAGTGCAGGAATCCTTCGATGAGTTATGCCAATATCTAATAGATTCTTCAATTTTTGAAATATCTAAATTTTGATTAAGAATTTATTATACAAACAAATGTTTGTTGATGGATATTGGCGCTGTATTAGGCCAAGTAGATGAACTTGGGGACAAACATCCAGTGGCATATGTGAGCTGGACACTCTCAGCCACTGAGAGAAATTACGATATAACTGAGTGGGAATGCCTTGCGGTCATTTAAGCCTGTGAGCAATTTTGGGTGTACATCCATGGAACGCAGTTTAAAGTGGTGACATACCACTCCTCGGTGCATTGGTTCATAATTTGAGAGAACCAGTAGGACGACTGGCCCAATGGGTACTTAAGCTACAGGCTATGATTATGAGATTGTCCACTGAGAGGGGGCTTCTCACCAGAATACAGATGGCTTATCACAGTTACTAATGGTCCAGATGGTATACCAGCAGGCGGATGAGTTATTCCAGAGAATGGTCAATGGAGGAATTGGGAACGAGCTCCAAGGAATCCAAGGTGCGCTTCAAAAAGTGATGAAAAACACCGAGATCATGGATGGACAAGTGTTTAAGATGATTAGCGGGAGGAGGTTACTATTCTCAAAGCCATCAGAAAGATCAGCTATTGTTCAAGCTTCTCATAAGGTTGTTGGGCATGGAGGCCTGAGAAAAACGACCAACTATATATGCCATTACTACTACTGGGAGTCAATCAACTATGATGTCACCAACCATCTAGCTTGTTGTGTGGAGTGCCAGTTGCACAAGCCACATAAGAATACAACTGGATACCAACTGGTCTGCCCTGGATTTGCCTGGCATACAGTGTCTATTGATGTGATGGGACCAGTGATGGTGAGCACAGGGTGAGTAAAGTACATAATAGTTGCTATAAACAATCTGACAAGATGGGTTGAGATGAAGGCCCTGGCAAAAGTAGATACTACCAGCACTGCAAAGTTCATCCTGGATCAAGTAGTATACCAACATTGTTGCCCACAGATACTGCTTAGCAACAATGGGAAAAACTTCACATCTCATGTGATCCTGCGGTTGAATGAGATAATGGGGGTCTGAGGAGTCATTTCTGTACCCTACCAGCCAGAGATGAATGGACTGGTAGAACTAGTGAATGGAAAGCTGTCCAAGACGGTGAGGAAGCTGGTTGCAGGAAGAACTTCCGCGTGGGGAATGTACCTGAGTTTGATGACGTTTGCATACATTATCAGTCATCTTATCACGATGGGAAAAACGCCGTTTAAATTGCTATACAAAAGGAAGGCCGCGTTGACACCAATTTTATATTCAGTGGTGGAACCAACGTTGGGAACGAGTGATTAACAGTACTTAAACTGGCTGACAAATATCCTAATTGAGATGCAATTGCAAGCATTTGATATGACTTTGAAGAAAAGGATATGAGAAAAAACTAACAGATGATAAGAACTGACCGGCTTTATGAGTATATTTAATAGGCAAAAGAGTTGCCTATAGCAATACACATGGTTTTGGGAGAAGAAACAAGATGGATGCATTGTGGTCAGGTCTGTTTGAGATTATTGCCAAGATAATGACGGACGCCTATCTCATCAAGAACCTCTTGGATAAATTAGTAGTAAACTGATTATGATAAGTATTTGAAGTGATAAATTGATGAAAAATCGCAAATAAAGAGTTCCCTAAGGACCAATGAGCCATTAAGTTGGTCACTTCCTGATGATTAGGTCAAGTTCAAAAAAGGACCTCAGAAACAATTATATGGTTAAGTCCTAAAAGAGTAAGACCTCTAAACCATAGAAAACTGATAGGTCTAAGGATACCTAGGATCCGGTTTGGGGAAAAATAAAGATAAGATGGACCGCTGAACCAAAACAAGGTCAAGTCCCATAAAAACAGATTATAAAACTGCATAGAAAAAACCGATATAATTTTTATGATATTTATTTTTTACTGATTATCCTTGATTTGGGGATGATTCCGTCTATGTCACCTTTTGGGGGAGGGAGGATGGATCACAGTAGACAAATAACCTGTTGAAATCTATGTGAGATTGGATGCTAGAGAGGGTGAGACCTACAAAAAACCAAGTTTGTTGAGCAGATGCAGATCCCTTTGAGAAAGTGAATAGGGAAGAGAAATTGAGATGTCAGAAGAAGCCAAACGTGAAACCCCAGAGCAGGAGGGAAGTAACAGTACAGAAAGAGGCAGTTGGTAAATAACCCCAAGTAATCTCAATATGGTACCAGAGCCTGAAGATTAGCCTTGAGCTCTTGCTGAAGGTCTTTGTCAAGAACACCAGACTTATGGGCTGGCAGCGTTCAAGGGATACTAGATGGGGGTTGCTGAATCATGCCCCCTATTAAAGCCATCAGCTGAAGATACCGATGGGAAGCGCTGGAAATGAGATAGTCATGCAAGGAGCGAATGGCATCCTGCAAGCAACAACTATGAGCTTCTTGGAAGCTGAAGCAGAAGGAGCGATGGAACCTGAGAGGGGCTGGAAGCTTTGTGGCCCAACTTTGAAGAACTTGGCCAGCAAAGTGAAGAGCATAAGCAGCAATATCCTGATCTAGGATGCTCTCAAGATTGGAGGGATTCAGCACTATGGATAAAGCCTCAGTGACTTGGTCCCTCAATTTTGCATAGGGGAGTTCTAAATGAATGCTGCTGCCAATGGTGAGCTCAGTGGCCAAGACAGCTGGTTTTAATATTGTACGAGTCAGAAGAGGAACTCAGGAGGCAAGTCCAACCTGGCAAGAAAAGAGCGATCAAGAGTGAAGGGCATTATTTCAGGAGCATCCAAGATGATGTGCAGTGCATCAGCATAAGGAACCAAATCCAGGGGAGTTTATGAAATCTAACTCTGGAATCAACAAAAGAGGAAGAATCAGCTGCGAGTTGCTTAAAATGATTGCTAGCCTGGTTTCCAGAGGGTTGGTTCTTGTTTCCGGTAGCTCCATGGAAGGACTATCCACTGGTGTCAGACTAGGCATATGAGTCCTGGAAGGGCCATAGAAGAAGTTCCGTTGTGCATCCCAACTCATCTACTGGAAGAGCCGAAGATCTTGATCTGACAAACTGTTGAGTAGCTGTTGGTACTAGAACTCAGAATTTAACATATGAGCTGGACATGAGGGGGATGTTGGACTTATATGACAGTTGATATTATGCACTCTACAATCAATTAAGCTCCAATTTCGGAGAAATAAATCTCAAAATTAAGGGGATAAGCTCTCCAGAGAAGAATTAAGAATAATATGATCCAAGAGGTTATTAGAGAAAAGTAAACAAGGGCGAACATAAGTAAGCATTCTTAATTGGGTCATGAATCAAACATTGACAGCAAGAGTCTCCTGTCTAAGATGAAATGGAAAATCAGGAAATTGAGGACACTAGAACAAGAATCCTGAATATTTCAGCAGGTCATATGCCCTGACAGGGGGAAAACCAGATCCCAGGATCAATATTGTCATGAGTAAATTGATAAGACTGGAATGTCAGTAGATTGTGAGGACCGCGTTATAAGTAGGCAGTAGCAAGGAAGAAGAGGAAGAGAGCCGCATGCTGAAGGTTGTCCTGAGCGGCGTTGAGTATTGGTGATCATATTCCACTTAAGCAAATGAAGTATTTGACTGAATGTCCAAAGCTGTGTTCTCCTGCCCCGGTCCTTTTCTTGCTGGAAATCTAGGCAAGAGGGGGGATGAGTTGGGATTTTTGCCCATATTCCCAGCTGGCTAGATCAACAGGAATTGCTAGGGGTATTTCCCTAATGCGAGGTGAATTGTAAATTGATTGACCCTGATTTTGGAGTAACTATGTATAGGGGATTTTAAGATATTCGCCTGGTTGGATCTGTCAGGGATTGATCTGGAAAAATGCTTAAGATCTTGTCAGGCAGAGTTGCTGATAAAATAGGGGCATCTGATATGAATAACTATAAGGTGACCAATTAAGATCAGTTGGGTTTTATCACCAACTGATTAGGAATGTAAGTAGTAAGTTGTAAGGCAAGTGATGCCACCTGCAACTAGAAAAATGATCGGTTGGTTCATGACCTGCCTTAATGGGTAACAAGTCCTATCACCTAAGCAGGTCGCTTGCCAAATATGGTTGTTTCACGTAGATTTAAAGGAAAACGTTAGGGACACATTTTCTGACTCTTTACATTTTAGGTCTTGAGGATGGACAATGATGGAATCCTAGTCAGGATGGGGAAGACCATTGCTGCAGAGATGAGGATGGTTGATTCAATGGCAATGGCTGACATTTCATCAGAGAGGTGTCAACCAAGGGTTAGATGACCAGATCCCCCAATATAATTTCCCTAGAATTCACTCATAATAAAAACAGGTGATAGTTTTTATTGGTCTATAGCTTTAAGCTTAACTTTATCAACTTTCATTTGTTCTATTCTTTCTCAGGGATATTATTGCTGTGTGTGATAATTGAGAGACTCTTTAAGGAAAAGAGTAAGGATTTAAGCGGGGATCCAGAGAAGAAGTGGAAACAAACCTGTGATTGCTGCCGACTGTGTGTCAAACTGGAGAAACTGTCACTAGGGAATCTCAGAGAAGAATGGGTTAGATGGTATGAGGGAACAAATCCCTGTTTTTGAGACATACTAGGTTTTTTGAGCAGAAATACTGGCTGAGCGGTGGGCTGAGATCTAAGAATTCCATTCAGCTACAGATTTTAGTCATCATACTATTATCAACCAATTATATCAAAAACAATACAACGCGGAAAAATTGCACAAAAATTGAGCCTGTGCAAGTAATAAGTTTATAAGGGTCATTGGCAATAATAAACCAGTCTATAAAGATTTATAGCTCCTCATCTCAATCACTTTCCTTCATATGTGCTCAGTAGCAGCGCTAGACTCTTCTAATAAAGCCCCTCTTCCTTCTATTGTTGTTCCTGCTGGCAACAGGAGGCAGCTTTAGCTCTTCTGGGGTGCCTCTCACATATCTTGGTGCTCAGTTATTGTTACATATTGGAAGTGTCCATCCCATGGTCAGCCTCTCCTATATAAAATTATTAATAACACATCATTATCATCTGGTAAATTTGAAAACCACAAACCAAACCAGGTGTAATGGGATACAAACAAACATGAGGCTAAAAACTCAATATAAAAAAATATTGTTTATATGTTTATACAGGATGTACTATAACATCATTACTAAACAAAAATCACTAAACTTGGCACAAATATTTTATAAATATTGGGAATATTAAAAGGGGTTTTATAGCTCAATATAACTTTTGAGAGAAATTAAAAATTAAAGCAGAACTAAACAACTTCAAAGAACTGACACATAGCAAAACCCAAATGTCCTCACCCTACTGCACACTGCTCCAAAATGGGGAAGTGGCGAAACCACCTTAGCATGCTTCACACAGAGGTAAAAGCTTTTGAACTATATTGACTAGCCCTCCAACGCCTTGGGTTATTAAGTTACCCATAAGGATATTGACCTCCACCTTGCATGCTCCCAAGCGTTGCCTTGTAGCCCCATTGTTCTTCTCCAAAGAAAGATGTGATTTGGCATCCAGGTTGAATATGGCAAATTTGTTTCCCTACTATGATAAACAAATAATAGAACTAGTCCAGGCGCTTATGCAACATACAGGCCTTATTGACATCCGCTCCTACAAGGGATTCTTTGACCACATCTTCACCTGTGAAGCTGATGCTGCAATTGCAACCAACATTCCTCTGGTGTTCCAGGGAACTCACATCCCAGCTACTCACACCTGGTTGCCTGATGACACCACTCTTGTAGTTCAATTTCTCAGGCCACCCCACCCACTTTCACCCTGATACTTTATATAATGAATCAATATCTGGTTTGTTGGCATATGGCGCTGATCCCATTGTTATAAATTTGGGAAATACCATTAGGTATGTCATAAGGGTCACGCAGGTCAAACCCACTGAACCACAGATGGAAAATGTTAGGATTTTCAGTCCTGTGAACATAATTGAAGATGTAATAAAACTTGGATCAATTGACCTTATAACACTCTTATTTATTTAGTAAATACAGAAGTTCCTTGCTGTTCCGCTCTCTCTAAACTATTAACAACCTGCTCATTCAATTACCCCATCTCACTTATATATCAACAAAATTAATTATACTGTTCTCTTTGCTTAGATTATTCTGCTCTGCCATATTCTCTTTGGTTTTGAAATAGTAAACTTTGATTTTCTATTGCCTTAGTTTGAGGCAATCTAAATAATATTCATCTAATGTTGACACGCCTTATCACCTTATTTGTAGGCGATTCAATAATAATCCATTATATCCCAATATTTCTCTCATCTCAAGGCATTCAAATACTCATAGGTATCATTCTAGTCAGCGGATTCTCACCAACCTGCTGTAGCTCTTCAGGGATTATCATTCAGTTATATCATAATCTCTACACTACCCCCCTTTGACTGGACAATAATTCTCTTATTGTGTATACGCTCAGAGGAACTTTGTGTGCATGCAATTAATAATTTGACCACTAACAAGTTCTTAGATGGTGTAGGTGTCAACGCCCATTTTCTTGATTACATCAAACAGACCATTCCAAATGTTGGCTAACGTGTGTTTCCACCCAAACATATTCTGTCATGGAATAATACCATGTCACTTCCTTGGAACTGAGCTAGCCCATTCTACCATACCTAATCATTGGCTTGATTTTTGATTTTTTGGCAAGCTGAAGGAGTACGCTTCCATTTTCAACTTGATCAGGGTGTTATCTAAAATAGTCAAGTAACAGTGGAATTATTTTCCAACAGCTTTTCTATGCACAAATAGAGTAAGGCTGGAAGACCGGGGTGTCTTTCATATAAAAGTTGAAAGGGGCTCTTTCCCATGGTGGAATGATAGCTAATGTTATAAGAAAAAATGGTGGTAGACAGGAGGAACTGCAATCTAAGGGTCTGTTGGGTACCAGCTTCTGGAGGATGTTCACCAATGTCCCATTGAGCCATTTTACCATCTCATTGGACTCAGGGTGGTCTAAAGTCATCAGAAACCTGCAGATGCCCATTAGCTCGTCCAAAGTTGGAAGGATGTGTGAGGTGAAGTTGGTTCCATTATTAGTAAGCATGAACTGAGGGCAACCATGTAGCTGAAAAGCACTCCATTAGCTATTGGCCACTGTGATTGCCCCCAAATCCCATATTGCCATCACTTCAACCCACCTGATCAAGTGGCCAATAGTCACCAGAATGTACTTGGACGGTTAGCTCCCATTGGCAGAGGGCAACGACATCAAGGAAAACTATATGCCAAGCAAAATGTGGTTTCACTAACTGTTATGAGGTCTTCTGGTGGAATGGCTTTTCCACTTGGCACTGGTGGCAATAGGAAATGGTTTTTAGCATGCTAAAATTCATGCTTTCACAGTAAAAACAAGGGCGCAACATTTTCATTGTCTTGCACACACCACTATGTCCTACTGACTTTCTTGCGCTCATAATAATATCAGTTCATGCTGAGGGCCGCGGAAAGTTCAATGTAAAATAGCCCACCCACTTAGAATGTTCCCCATTAGTTGAAAAGTATTCACTTGAATCTCGTTTATCACTTTTATTACTTGGGGTGGTTCATCGTCATATTTCCCACTGATCATCTTATCATACATCACATCTCTACAATTCTCTGTCATGCCAAAAGTTGGTAATCTAGATAAACAGGTAGCGTTATAATGCTTCGCTCCTAGTCAGTAGAGGCTCTTAAAATAATCATGAAGCCTAAGAGCCCATCAGTCTAGACGCCAATTAGGCTCCTTGAGGTTCTACAACCAACATAATGAAGCATGATCCGTTATGACCTTGAACTTCACCCCATGCAAGTAGATCCTAAATTATTGATATGCATAAATTACCGCTAAAAACTCCTTCCTGGTCACAATATAATTACGCTCATGGCAGTCAGGCTTTGACTTCAGTATGCAACATGATGCTCCTCTCCCTCATCAACTTTCTGAGAAATTAACGCCCCAACAGCGGAAAGGGACGCATCCATCTGAGTGATAAACTCTTTATCAAAGTTCATATAGAATACCACTGGTGCGCTGATCAGCTCTATCTGAAGTGTGTCAAAGGAGGATTGACAGCATTCCACCCATCCAAACATGGCTTCCTTTTTTAACAACTCAAATAGTGGGCCCCAATACATCTGAAGTTAGGGATGAAGCGCTGGTAGTAGCTGACCATTCCCAAAAATACTGTATGTCACGCTTACTATTTGGTGTAGTCATTTTCAGATGGCCTCCACATGGGCCAGCTGTGGTTTCAGCCCTTTGGAGTCTACCACAAACCCCAGTTATTCCAACTTGTCCTTATGAAGTTACATTTTGAGGCTTTATCTTGATGTTTGCCTCAGTGAGCTGGTGGAATACTGCTTCTTGATGATCAAGGTGCTCACAAAAGGTGTGAGTGAAAATTGATATTGGTAAGGTATATGAGGACACACGACAGTTTCAAGTCACTGGGGATATGTCCATGGTTCATTGGAACATAGACAGGGAATTACACAGCCCTTTTGGCACACAAGTCAGTCGTAAAAGGCCTTGGATTTAATTACAGTGCATTTCTTCTGTTCTTCCATGGGCAACTTGATTTGCCAGTAACCTGATACCAGATCCATCACCAAGGAGTAAAGAGCTCCTCCTAACTGATACTATACATCATCAATCTGAGGCAAGGGATATAAGTCCTTCTTTGTAATACTGTTGACCTTATTGTAGTTTTATCAACACTCAGTTGGTGCTGTCCTTTTTTACAATTAGAACGGGCAAAGCCCATGGACACTTGGATGGTTTGAGAATCCCTTGTTACAGCAACTTATTGATCTCCTTGTCTACAGCATCTTCAGCTGATCTCAATTGGTGGATTGGCTGAGATCTAATGGGAGGGTGATCCCCAGTGTCCAATCAATGGACAGCCCCTGAGAACACCCTAAATCATGATCATCAATGGCAAAAATTTCCTTATACTTCTGGAATAAAGCTTTAGCTTGGTCTTTTTGTTCTTTCAATATCCCTATTAATAATTCCTACGGTACCACGTCATTGCGTTGGTCAGAGACTTGACATTTAGACCAAATTTATCCAAAGAACTAAACTTGTGAACCTGAAGGACTACCTCAATATGGGTCAACTTACTTATGCCACTATTTGGTGTTGGCAGATTTACATTGTTTTGTTCTGGAGATCTGCTAACATTACCTTTATCTCTCCATGACCTTTGAGTATAATCCCTGGAGCCACATGAGGCTAAAGTCATGTTTGATGATAGGGCTTAATGACCTCCTCATAGAGCCCATATGGAACTTTCTCCTCTAACTCAGTGTTCACTATGACTTGGTGTCCAGAGGGGATAGATATAGGGCCAGCAGCTTTAAGCGGTAGACCTTGATATTCATATATTTAATGGAGAAGGTCCTGGGCCTTACTCTTTAGTTGATGGTAACAAGCCGGAATCACCCCATCACCATATGCAAAGTTAATATGGCCTATGTTCACCGGATCCTTTGGCACTCCACAGGAGGAAAAGTAGATTAGAATCAGCTGTCACAGAACTTCAAAGGTCTCCACCATCATATCAACGGCATCCTCAAAGTGTTGCAGGAAAGCAGTTTCAATTACCAGATTGTATTTACTATTAAGTACTATTGCTAGAGCTACGATATCAATGGATCCAAACTGCAAAGCTAACGCGCTATACATTCCCTCAGAGACCGTGATTTCTGCTCCAGTGGTCCTGTACACCATTCAATGTTCTACATCAGGCTTTAATGTCGACTTTGCCATCAACTTTGTAGAAGATATATTAACTGAAGCGCCTGTATCTATTATAGCACAAACTCTATCTTTTGCTACAAAAATGTCACAGTATGAGGGGGTGGAAGGCGAGTTGGTAAGGGCGTATGGCTACCAACCTGAAGGTTGCGGGTTTGATTCCCGCCCTTCACACATCAATTGGGGTGCCAGCCAAAGGAAGCTATTGTCAGTTAGTAGGTCTAATAACACGAAAACCTTACCCATGACGTAACCATAAAAATTTGAGTCCCAATCCGGAGGTGGAAAAACTTTCTTTGACGGAGTTGACCCTGTTCAGGTTTCATGTCATTTCTTTCTTTCCATAATGCCTGTCCCCTAGTCAGCTTGCCTCGGTTAAATAAAATTAATAAAATGTCACAGTATGTACATTAAAATAAAAAGAATATACACTGTTTAATACATTAAAATTTATGGGACTTCCTTTCCCCAAGAAAACTCATAATCCCCTCACCAACTTTAGGGTAGTCTTTAACAATAGCATCTACCAGAAGGGCGACGTTTACTTCTTTCAGGGTTGGCGCAACTGCGGCTGGATTAAGATTTTCAGAGGCAACTTGATCAAACATCTGGCAGGCATACAGATTTGTTTGCTTCTGAGGTCCTTCATCCACTGCAACCTTGTCTTGTGCTCATGTCGCTATGTTCACTCCTCCAACTGTTTGCTGGTATAAAATCCAGTCATTGTATTGAAGGACTTCCGATAGATATACTACAATTGTTTCAGGTGGGACATTTGGGGTCTGGGTAACAGAGGTAGCGTCTTCTGTCTCTACTCAGCTCCATCTTTTCCCTTGTAGTATTGATCTGTTGCACGTAGTGAACATGACGGTTAGGGCACCTCCATATTAGTTGGACATGGCGACCACATATAAAATAATTCACCCTACAAGAACCTCGTCCTTGGTTCTCATAAGAGGGGCCAGGTCAATAGCTTGGTTGTTGGCGATTGGCATAACCAGGGCCAGATTTGGTAGGATGATTGCTGTAACTTGGCGTAACTAGGTCCAGGTCAATAGTTGGACTGCTGATGTTTTTGTAAAGGGGGATGGAGCGGAAGTCAATAGTTGGGAGTAATTTGGTTGAGGACAAGGTGCAGAATTTTATTAAGCTGGGGGTTGCTAGGTGGAATGTGAGCAGGATAAGAGTATTCCCCCAAATAAGAGGGTCCAGCGGTGGCAGTATGGTGCCACTATGTATTGCATGAAGGGAAGTTAGCAGATATATGGTGCAAGAACTTCAGAATTATGAGCAGGGGAACGTTGTCATCCAAAATCGGAGATATGACATTGTAAAGCTCACAGTATGGCTTTACCGTGGAGGTCATTGCAATACACATGTCAGCTTCTGCTAGAACGCCTGACCCAATCAGCATGTGAGCTTCCGGTGTAAATCAGTCAGAAAACTCCATGGCGTTCTCATCATGGTAGAACCCAATGGTCAAGAACTCCGCCTTTAGCTGTGACATTTTTAAGGTACCCCTCAAACAGTCACAGCACATTATCCTTCACTTCTTGGTAGGTAACGGAGTTTCTTGGAAGGTAGCAAGTGAATTGATTGGCACTACCAACGTCCAAGGCAGATATCAACAGTTTTGCTTTACTAAATCTGAGGCGCCTTCCACTGCAAACTCAAAGCATCTAAAGAAGCCATGGATATTCCCATTGCAATCAAATGGAGGCAGCTTCTCGATATTGACCTCCTCATCCCGCTCATGGATTTTTTGGGGCATAATTAGGAATGGGTTGAGAACTATACTCAGTCTCTCAATGAGGAGATGGTCCAGAAGAGGCCAGGATGACCACTGCTTTGGAGGTAACATGGCCCTCTGCGGTGGGAAGCACTGCCATCACATGAGGGAATTGGCTCTCCTATTCATAACCATATCCAGAGCTGCTTTCCTAGGTGTAGTAACTCCTGCCAGCGTCATATTCCTCATCTTATAGATCTCCATGAGCTGCTCCCTGTAATTCTTCCTCTTTCTAATGAGAGGGCTTGGAGGTACCATTCAATTTCCGCTCTGCATAATGCTGTTGTTTGGAAGTGTCATCTAAACAATTAGCAAGCTTCTTGTTTTGTTGTCCTAGAATTTGCATTTGGCTAAACGTGCTTTCAAGCTGGTTCATAACGGAGTTCCACTCTTGAAGTTCATCCTGTTTTTTGAGCACTACATTTAAGAAAGTTTGAGTTCTGCTTTTCAGCTGGTGCAGTGCTTCATGAAGTTTTCCTGGAAAAGCAGGCCTGATGAGAATGGTAAGCAACTGGAGATTTTTATTTTTTTAGTGATTGATCAAAGGCCCCTATAGTGAGCACAAATGTTATATATTTGGGATATAACATTAGGATACACCATAAGGGTCACACAGGTTGAACCCACTGAACCACAGACGAACAATGTGATGATTGTTAGTCCTCCAAACACACTTAAAGATATATTAAAATAAAGAGAAATTTCTTTAACAACACTTTTATTTATTTAATAAATACAGCGGTTCCTTGCTGTTCTGCTCCCTCTAAACTATTAACAACCTACTCTTTCAATCACCCCACTTGCTTATATATCAGCAAAATTAAGTGATATCATTCTCTTAGCTTATACTATTCTGTTCTGCCACATTTCATTGCTTTTGGGATAGTATTCTTAAATTCTTAACGCCTTATTTCGAGGCAATCTAAATAATATTCGTCAAATGTCAACATTACCTTATCATCTTATTTGTAGGCGATTCAATAATAATACGTTATATCCCAATACCACCTTATCTCAATGCACTAAAATACTCATAAATTCCATCTTAGTTGGCGGATTCTTGCCAATCTGCTGTAGCTCCTCAGGGCTTATCATCCAGTCATATCAGGATCTCAACAAATTCTACAATTTATGGTTCCCAATGGAGCCACCAATTTTTAGGCCCTCACGTTATTGCAATTTTATGCCAAATCTCAACCAAAAATTCTTTTTCAATTCCCCCTCACAACGTTGTCCCCTATACCCCAACAATACTTTATGGGTCATAGTGGATAAAGGGTGCACCATCTGTCTCATTTGTTTTGACCTGGACCATTTAAAGCAGCGCTGCCCCTCCATAACCCAAGCTGCAGCCCACACGCTTAAATCCTCCCTTGATGCTCCCATTTTTAATCCCAAAACTTTCTTCAAATGAGGCACAATCTTTCCTCTCCCCAAGGTGGCAGCTGCAACTGCCACTGGTTAAGCCAATAAAAAACTTACATGTCAAACCCACACTCAAACTCCAACAAATCAGTAGCCAGCATGGACTCCAGTAAATTAAAAAAAACCACACATCCACACAACCCAGCCCACCCATATGCTGATCAAACTATCATCTTCAACCAAAATACCTGAAATTACTTGGATGAATTTGATGATTTGGGTAATCCCATCCCTAACTTAGTTGAGGCCCCAGGCCTCAAAATGTACCTAAACACAAACTACGCAGCTCAATTCCAATCTGGCATTATTCTCTATGACCCAATTCTGATGAGTTCCAAATTGACCACCAACTCACCAAAGAGGCTATTGCCTCACCTGATTGTTGCCCCCTCTGAAATGCCGTAGCAAAATCAGTTTTTGTTGGCCAAGGTGGTACTTATCCCTGACCTTTTCCCAATGCAACAAGATTTAAAAAAGAATTCCTCAGATTCCATCAAGTTGCCAAGAAAGCAATACAAAAAGTTGGATGGTAGCAAAATTTGGCCCCAAGGCCTGCATTATCTGTAACAACATCTCCACCTTGAACACCCTTCCCAAAATTTGCCTCAAGGCTGAGAAAGCCCTCTCCGAATATCACCACCCTTTACATAGCAAAATTGAGCTGCAAGCCCCACTCTGCTAGCTCAACCCCCATTATAAGGAGGCACCCACGCCTGTGCTCTAAGCTCTTTTCTGTACACTATTCAACACAGAGGATGATGATGAGCCTCCTAATACCCATCACCTCCACCATGGATGAATAGTAGTTTACCGCCTCTGACCTGGTAGGATCATTTTAATTTTTTATTTTGCTTAAGTGATATATTTGTCACTTTCTGTTTATTCATTTTAAGTTTAGTATAAGCTTAACCCTTCTGGGCTTGGTATTGTCCAATCCTTGTCAGATTGCCTTGGTTAAATAAATAAAAAAGGGATTTTAAAAAAAAGATGATGATAAAATTTAATTTTAGCATAAAAAAGATTAAGTAAAAAACTGTTAATTATTGTCACTCAACTGAGCGTTTGATATTATATGTTTAATTGATATGTTCAGAGTTTTTTAAGCGGTTAATAGGTTTTTTTATCTTTAGCCCAACAATTAGTTTTGGCTGAGTGACTAGTGATTTGGTTTAAAATGGACTCAAAGGTTGTAGGTAAAGGTTAATAGGTTAGATATATTTGATCTTTTTTATTGGATTTGGGTGAGTGGTTGATTTTAAAGTTACTTGTATAGAAGCAATTGGTTCTGGATAAATGTTAATATTTTTGCTAATATGATAGATTTAATTGATTTTGGCCAAGTGTTTGGTGGCTGAATAATATAAATAATCTGATAGATTATAACTTAATGATAGCTTTTACCAATATAAAAACTAAACAATTGATTAGAATTGTCTGGTAAACTATAAACCCAAAAAATGGGTTACTTAACTAATACTACACAAAAGGACACCATTATAGTATTTAACAGATCAAATGCTCATCATCTTAGGTCTTTTCCCCTGTATTGTCTTGGGAGGAGAAGTGTTTTAAAAGTTACCATGAGTATTCTGGTGAATAATTTCTTACTCTCTGGAAGAAACCCCAGCAGTATACCTACAATCTAAGATCTAAATATGTAAGATCTACGTTAACAAGGGAATTGAACCCCATTTTATAGATAAAAAGGCCTAAAAACTTTTCAGTCAATTAAGATGACGTTACCCAACATAATCCTGATGCTTGACAGACGAAGTTTGCAATATATGAAGATGAATGCCACCACCAATAGACAAATGAATTTTGACCCCTTTTTATACATTTGGGACAAAAATGGTTTACAGTTGACCAATGAAACTAATTATGTCCAACCTAACCAATAATAAAGAAATGACTAAAAATCTGAAGCTATTTACACCAATAGATGCAGACAAATCTTTTATCTGAATATAAAAAAGGTAATCAGCCAATATTATCATATGGTCAAAATCTAAAGCAATGTGCATTGGAGAAGCACAATCATATGTTTCTTAATGCAATCAGTATGTTACTAAATAGGGTATCAGGATTTGCCTTTTAGGTGTGAAGCCTCAACCTTGAACTTTCAATGCAAATATTTATTTGGGCAATCTCAGCCTATATTTAGATATAATTATATATCAAACATTAAGGTGGTTAGCCTGGCAGGGTAATTGCTGCTTCCATCCTAGTGCAAATTTTGTTCAATACAAGTTTAAAGTCTGTACTGGCTAGAAAAAAAATCTCAGTGTGGTATATTTGTCCCAAGGTCAACCCACCTTGAACACTTTTTATATTAATTATTAATCTAATGGGTTTTTAGCCTATTTATAATTTTTATATTAATTTAATTAGTATCAGAAGGATCAATACCGCCACATTCACAACTAAACAAATTTGGGATAATTGCCTTTTCAGCGCTCCACTAACTTTATAAAATTAAATCAGCTTGACAAACTAATTATGATTTATAACGCTAAATTGTCTTGTTAAACAAATCAGGATTAATCTCCACTTAATGCTCCACTGGCTGATATACCCCAGTAACCTACATTTTTAGTTCATGAATTACCCAATATTAAATGGCAAAATCTTGATCAGAATTTCGCTCTCAGGTTTACTGATGCTTTGCTACTTGTAAAGATAAACTTTTAAAAATAGCTTCCAGATGTTGTATAAATTTGTTGTACTCAGGAGGTGCACTACTGTTCTATAAAATCTAATGAAGAGCAGTTTGATGAAACTCCCAATCATCAGACAGAATATGGCAACTCTGAAAAAATCCTTTCAGTTGAACTCCTAGATCTCTAATCTATATCCCGATTATGCTCCTTATTCTCATCATTTCCCTTTATCTTATAATGATCTTTGTTTATCACAACACTAAATATCGCTCCTATTTTCTTAAACAAAGTACTTTTTACCACTTATATTTATTTGTTTTAGGGCAATCTTTATCTGTGCACCGCCTAGGCAGGTATTATGAAACTTTGGAACTAATTTAAAAATATTCATGATGTGCTAAGCATATAGCAGATAATGATATAGCTGGGTTGTCTAGGAACAAGCATCAGCAAGCAGCTACCAAACGGTCTCCTCACAACTAAGCTCACCTTAGGGTAAAGAATTAGATATGGCTTGCTTAATAAATGCACCAAAATGTAAGCCCCTCTACACCACTCTACGTGATAATATGGAGGATTTATATAAACTTTCATTTATATGCACCAGAGACCACAAAAACATAATCAAAATGACCAAGGAACTTCTTGAGTTTATTATAAACTATATGGAATGCCCATAAAAAAAGAAGTTGCTTAAAGGAATAGAATCACCTCATCTGTTTTTCTTTAAAGCATCAAACTCTGAGGAGCAAATATGCAGAGGAGGATCTATATAGTTCTATAATGAGAAGCTTAAGTCCACTTGTGATGTTCAATTAGCTAACACACACTTTTAGGATGTTGTATATGGAATGGCTAGATCTATTACTTAGTCTGAAATAAACCCTGTTTGCTTCCAACAATACCATCCTCCTGAAGGAGACTGTGCCAAGAAGCTTGCATTTCTAATGGATGCTGAAGTACTACAGAAAAAGAAGTCTTGCAAACTAAGTACCTGGACAAGAAGCCCTTATGAAATAAGAAGACTTGAAAAAATAATCAAGCAATATAAATAATATTTTATGTAAGACAAACTTGTTAAAGCCAACCTATATGCCTCAGCCAACTCTTCATTTTCCTGTGCTAATGCCCCTCACTGTTTGCTGATGTAACATACAATCAGAATGCTTTGGAACACTCTTCAATTTTATGCACCAACGCTTTCCACTTTTGGTAATGAAACAGCCAACCCAAATGCCCCAGAGACCTTTATTATCCTACGCGCCAGTGCTCCTCATTGTTCCAATGAAGGAATCAGAAGTTAAACCCAAATGCCTCAGCGAATTTTGTCTTTCTGCACTGTTGCTCATCATTTCACTGACACTGAAGTTGGAAACTGAAGCCTAATAAGAGAATTAGAATTTTTACATTCTGGATGATAAAATGGAGCAACCAAAACAAATGTCAGCCTCACTGCTTCTTTTCCAGACGCTGAGGCTTTAAGCTGCTTAAAAAGGCGTGACATATCAAATGCCTTGGCGCAAAATTTATTTTCCTTGGCTGAGGCGACTGAAAAACTCAACAAATCACTCAGGCTAGCCAAGTCATGTGCCTTAAGACAAAAACCTCCCTCTCCTACCACTTTATTTTATTTTATACCTTTAATTATAGTTTTGTCTATCTTTGATTAAAAGTTTAAGAACTCCTATCAACGTCAAAGAATTAATAATCCATGATGAAACTAGATATAAAATATAGAACTATAAGGAGATGCCTCCTCACCATCTTTTTAAGATTATGTGAAACTTTGCTTTAACTCTATTAACCTTGATGCATTGATAACCTCCACCAAACTACCTACAAGCTGCTATTTAAATGATTTATCTGTAGCCTCCATGGTTTTCTGTATAATGATTAATCCTGGTGACAGAATCAGTTGGTAACTACCAAGCTACCATTTTTAATCCATGCAAGGCCAAAACTAAAAAAAAATTTACCTTCATGTCAACTGACCCAAACAACTCAAATAATTTCCCTTTCCCATCTTGACTCTTACTTTGGATAAGTTCAATTTAGAAACCTCAATGTTGCTCACAAAATCTAAGCTGAATTAGCAAGTTGTCAAAACCTACTTAATTTCTATCTACTGCCTAAAATCAGCTTGAATCTTAAGAATTTAGATAGCTAGGCTATTTTTTCAACTCTGTATGTTGAACCACAACTAGCTGCAATAATTTTAAAACAATCTCCTAATTTGAATCTTGTTGCGATGACCTGGCCTCATGTTAACAAGCTTTACTTGCCCACAAACTCATCCTTGAAGTCCTCAAATATTATGCAAAATACTTCACTGTGACAGATTGCTCTCTCCATTTATGAAGCAGCTTTTGGACACAACCACAGGTTTGGTTGGAAATATACATACATCTGCTCTGTGCAGTTTTGTTGTCAGTTTTGCATTCACTCCCCTCTACTATGCATTGCTTTTATTTGTCAATAATTGTATGAGTGCTTCTTACACTCCTCTGTCACTTGTCTACTTCAACTTTCAAGTTGGTGCTATTGACTACCTTACCACTAATGTGTACCTTTCTAAGAATTATACCGTTGAACCCGCTTTTTAAAACTAAGGTTAAAATGACATAAATTATCCTCAAACTCAACTCTCCCATACCAATTTTAAAACTAAGGTTGCTTTTTAATCAGGGTAAAGATAACCAAATTAAGATCCCCAAATCTTCAAAATCAAGCTCTTCCAGGTGATTAAAACTTTTCGAGATACTCTGTCCTACCACTGACAGTCTACATATTTTATGATTAGATACCAACTTTTACTTGCTGGACTGACTGTCAACTTAAATACCCCTGAATTATCACCTCTAGCCCAGCTTTGGTAGTCTGGGACCTAACGAGGTTGGTTGACCCTTAAAATCATTTTCACCCCAAATTGAGGCTTTCTAAGGGCTGTGTCAGGATCTGACCTCATAGGTGTGAAGCCTCATCCTTAGGCTTTTAATGTAAACTTATAAAATACTTGCCAAAATTATTTTTATTTTTATCAATTTGTTACTTTAATGTCATATGTCTCAAAATTAATTTTGTTATTTTTTTGAATAGTATCATATGCATTATAACTCTGAATTCCAACAAACAAAGTTGGGATAATCTCCTTTCAGCACATACTGACCAGTGGGCTCAAATAAGCTTGATAAACTATTTATGATTTATAACGCCAAAACGCCACATTTAATGATGTCAGGATGAATCACCATTTAAAGCTCCAATGACAATAATCCCAGCGACCTACTTTTTTAGTTTATAAATAACCAATACTGTATGGTGAAATCCAGATCAAAATTTAACTCTCATAATTGCCAATGAATTTCTACTTCTATTAATATATAATTTAAGTCAGCTTCCTGATCTTATATGTATATCATCGTACTAAGGTGATGCACTAGTGTTCCATGGAGTACAATGAATAGCTGTCAGATAAATCTCCTCCTAATCATCAGAAAGACTAAGGCAACGCTAGAAAAATTCTTTCTGTTGAACTCTAAGATTTTATTTACATCCATATTTTTCTCCTTAATCTCATCATTTCCATCTATTTTATAATGATCTTCATTTCTACCATATCACTATAAATAGTGCAATTATTTTCATAATAAAGTACTTTTTACCATATATAATTTTTTTGTATAAAGTAAATCGTTATCTGTGCACCATCTATGCTGGTCTGGGTGAAACTCTGTCACTAATTTAAGAATATTTGTGGTGTACTAAGAGTACTATAGATAATAAATCTACTGAGTTTTCTAATAACAAGCACTAATAAGCAGCTACCAAATGTAAACCTGACAAGTTGAAGAAGAAATAATTATAGGGTTACAACTGCTCATGATCCAAAGGTGGGTATAATCAATGGGCCACTGAACAACTTAGTTCGGTTATTTCCACACTGATATTTATAGTGTGGATTAAAGCATTGAATCAAATAGATGCTGGCATCAAGGTGAAAATTCAAAATGTGACTTATAAGGCGTTTGTAAAGTCCCTACAATATTAACATACCCTGCTTCCATTTAATACTCATTTACATTCGTTTATATTTTGAATACAAATAAGAGCTATAACTTTATATTTGATATAAGCTGAATAAAAAGCTTTATACCACTATTCTCAGGTTTTTCATTTCTCTTCATTTATGGATTAAAGACAGAGATTAGTGGTAACCAGTCTAGGATCTAAAGAATCACAAGATAACTCCAATAACCAATCTGGGATACAAAGAATGGACACTTAAGAGGAAGGATACCTTGGTTGCTGACAACACCAAGGGAATGATTGGTTGCCTTTTCCGTTGAGTCTTGTACCAGAGGCCAACTTATTGAAGATATGTTTAAGATTGGCAACCAAAAGCTTCCAGCATGGCATTGAACAGTTCTAATGAGCAATTGATGCAAAAAGTGATACATCAAAAGTAGATCACCATATTGAAGAACAACATATGCCTTCTGAAGGTCTCCTGGTGTTTAGTATATATTTTTAAATAAACCTTCTATACCAATTTTTGAAAATAAGGTAAGCGAGTAAGGCAGAGTTGCTTACTAAGGAAATGATAGATAGGTGTTAATTGATATACAATGGGTAGTTAACATCAGCTGTAAGCATCTTGCTTTGAAAACACGCAGGATGTCCAAACCATCCTCACCCTCCTATAAGAGAACATCCCCTAGAGCAAAGTTAGGGGCGTTTTCCCAACAAAAAATGGGAGATCAGGGCAAATTTGGGAAAAAAATGGAGCAGTAAGTAAGCTCTCATGTACAGCATTTGGAGGCCAACTCCATTTACTCTCCCTATGTGAAGGGTACTTGCAAGTGAGGAAAATCAGTGGCGCAGCAGTAGAAGATAGAACATTAGTAAACAGAAAAGGGAGTTGACTACTCAAAGGAAGTTGCATAATCCATTTTTGTTCAAAGTAGAAGCCAGATTATGGATAGCTGACAGATTATAAAGCAAATGCAATACATTTCTTGAAAGTAAAGTTGCCCAAGAATGAGACAGAGTCCTTAAAGAACTCACATTTGGAGGGCTGAACTTCATGTTAGTCTCAGAAATTGCCTGGAGAACTTGATTAAAATACTCTTCATGCTTTTCCCACACCTCAAATCTATTTAATTTACATATTTACTTTACGCAGCAATTACCATCAAGGTCTCCCAATACTTGTTTAATAATGAATTTTAATTTTTTGGGATCATTGCAGAGTACAAATGGCATCATCTTGTATTTAAAAGAACTCAAGTGAAACTGGGAGCCTAATACTATTAAGCTTAAAAGAAATTGTATCTTGTGAAATGAGCTAACAAGGTTTAGCTTAAAAACTATCTTATTTGTGATTATTGGAGTGATGTCTTCTATAAGTGATATAAGGTATGACTCTGGCTTTTAAATCGTGATATATTATGAATACTTAAACAAGGGATAAGATCCCCTTTAGATTTGGGTAACAGGAGCTTAAGAAAGAATAGAGAAGACTTGCAAGGCCATAAAAATTTGCATGCAATAGAGTACTTCACATATGCGTCTAGGGATTACTTAGCCTTTAAGTTTATGATATATACATGATACTCCTTGGACTGCTATGCACCCTTTTTTAACCTGGACTAGAATGCAAAAGGGATGGAGGTGGACGGCATGAGGGGAAACAGCCACAAATAAAGAGCAAATAATTAAACTCTGGTGGGTGGCTTACAGGTGATGAAGCCTTTATGATAACAACAAGGTGGGGATCTCATTTTGTGCGTAGCAGAGTTCCCTTACCACAGATTGTTTCCCTTCAGGATAAAGAGTGATTAGAGTGCAAAAATTTCAAAGTTGGAGGAGTACTTTTGCCAAAAACTCATATTTAGCAGATTGTGTAAGAAAGATTCACCAGGGAACAAAAGCTCTTCAACCATAACATGGGCTTGATGGAGGAATTTTAACCATTAGACTTCACAGATACTTAAGGTCATAAAGTTGTTAGCAATAGAAATGTCTTCATTTGGAGTTATTGGAAGGTGAGCTATATCACAAAATCAAGGTCAATGAAGCTTTTCTCCTTTTTTAAAAGCAACTAGTTCATTAACAGCCCCCATGATAACTTTGCCCTTGCAAGTTTAAAACCTTATGGTAAATGAAAAAACAAAGTAAGAATTAGGGTAAGACTTTTATATCATAGTTCATGAGATTCGATAAATCAGGGCTTAGATTGTAGGTTTGCTCCATACCTTCCTTAGGCATACCTCAAAGGTTCCCCTCATGGGGCTACCAGCTTCAGGTGCAGGCAAAGGAGCTCCACAGGAGAACTGGTTATAAGTAGCAGGGGTGCTTTGATTACAAAGGCCTGGCCATGTGTGTGGGACTTCTCTTGCATGCAATAAAGAGAGTTGGTGCTCCACCTATAAAGTTGGGATCTCTCTCCTTAAAAATAGTATCAAACTGAGTGGAAGCGGTAGCTCCAAATAACAATAGGCCAAAGGTCTGCTAGAGCTTGCGCAAGAGTGGGTGAGAGGTGCCTGTTCAGACTGAGCTAAGGTATGTAAGCAAGAAGAATATTCTGATACTCGAAGAGTGCCTAATTGTGATTACAGTAGTTAGGGCCTATCCACATTAAGAGACCCTTCTGATATGTCCGCGTGATGATCCAGGTCAACATATTCATCCAATGAAGGAGGTAACTCAGGTTGACTTGCCAGAAGGTTTGCTAACCAAGCTTCTAGTTTTTCAGTCAAGGTGGAGATAAGCACATCCACTTGCTCATGTAGGGGCAGTGATAATCAATAGCATGACGAAAGTGGCGCGCAGATGGATTTGTTTAAAGGAAATGCATAGTTGGTCAGCCTCTAAGAGGTCCAGAGTGGCGTAGAGTTTGTTTACCGCAAGAAGAGTTTGAAAGCATGGGAGGGGGTTAACGTTAAGTGCAAAGCAATGGTAAAACTCCCAAAATATAAAAACAAAAATAATTTACTACTATTATCACAGTGGCGGTGTTGTTTTACCACACAGTGAGGATCGGGGATTTTGGGAGGTTTCAAGCATTCTTGATAATTGAGACAAAGTTTTTTGAGTTCTTTTTAAGTTCATAACAACTTCTAAAAGTAGCTTGGTGATTTTTTGGCATTTCAGGGCTCTCAGGTGCTTTTGGCACAGGATCTTAACAATATCGCAAATACTAGAGTATTACCCTCGTAGCTGCTATTAGAAATTCACAAGGGAAAAGCGCAAATAAAGCTTAGGTTTTATAATAGTTTTTTATCAACAAAAAGGGGGAGCAAAAGAGATTCCTTAAGATAATGTTGATTCATAGTATATAGGTTAAATTGGGGCAAAAAATGAAAAGTGCAGTAGAAAAGAGGATAGGCGAAAAGTCATTCAATTTAGATAAATGTAATTCAGCCAATTAAGACTCTTGAAAATCTCTTCACCTCAACATGGCTCATGGTGTGGCGTTGGGTCATCAACTGGAATGACGTAACCATGAGGTAACATTTTAACATAATTCAAATAATCAGCCATCTGGAAAATATTTTCCCGTTAATAAGATTTTAGAGTTCTTATTAACAGGTTTGCTGGTAAAGTGTTTTCACCTCCCAGATCCAACTTCAGGTCTATAAATAGGGGCGGCTTTCTCTTAGGTGGTAGCACTGAATTGGCAGCAGTTCTTGGCGGACTTCATAGGGAGTTGGTCTATTTTGCCAGAGTGGTTGAGGAGTTGAAGCTAAAATTTAAGGTATTTGGCCAGAAATTAGAAGTAGAAGTGTTACTCTGACTTGAAGGATTCCACTGATAATCAAACTAAGAAATTTCATAGCAGTTAAATTATTCACCACCATAACATTCTCATCAAAAAGTTGAACGTCTAATTGTCTGACATTACCCTCTTAAGAATGTTGATCAGAGAATAGGGACACAAGAAACGTCGATGAACTTGGGTTAGTGAGACCTTTAGAAGAAAGGGACTTGATATAATACTATAGCCCCTCCTATAGGTGCTAATAAAAGGTCCTTCCCAAATGGAGCCAAGCTTCTCACTTCTAGCTGTAATGAGGTTATTATGTATAATACCAAGTCAGATAATTGAAAGGCGAGAAAAGGTGGTCTGAGATCATTAGCTGCCTGGCCCTCTTTATTAACCGTTTTAGCTAGGTTAGCCATAGCTTCAGATTGCAACTGAATTATGTGATGTAACAACCTCCTTATGGCCTTGTCAGGATCATCCGCCTTACCAGAGAAGACATCTTTGGCTAAGAGATCAGGCTTACCAGATTTAAACCATATATAAATGTGCAATGAGGTTGTCAAACTTTAGTGGTTGACTCAAAAATATCACCTTCAACAAAATATCTATCAGGCCAATTAAAAGTTCAATAAATCAGGTTGATTACCCTTACATCAGAGCAGGCTAATGACCCTTTCAACAACTTTGTTATTAGTACTGATTGACTGTGTATGTTATCGCCTTTTTTCAAGAAATAGTCCTGGTATTGATTCCTAAACAGATCTAAAATCCCATGGACAGTGACATAAATAAGATTACCCTCAAATTATCTCAATCAGTTTCATGCCCAATGGCAAATTTTGTATGTCAAAACATGTAATTGACACAATAACACTTTCAATGGACAGCCTGAATGGGAATAACAAGTGCTATTGATAAACGTGCCAATTTCCCAATTAGGGGTACTTAATTTACTTCAAATTGATTCCAAATTTCTCAGAATCACAATTCGTCAGCTATATGACAAAAATGAAAATTGCGTTGAATTTATAGAACAGATTTGCATGTTTAAGTTGCGATTTTTGTGCCAGAAACCTATTCATATTATGAGATTATTTTACCACCAATAGTCCTAGTAATAGGACATGGTCATATCAGTTCAAGGGCCAAATTGAGGTAGAAAATAGTATCTGCAGGATTTGAATGTTTAAGATGTCACAAGGAAATGCCCTAGAGGTATTAATACAGGTGCTTGGCCTAATAAAAGTACAATCAAATAATTACTATTAGATAGGATTAAATACTTAGTTCTCCTCTACCTGGATTTTCAGAGTTTGTTCATTTAAAAAGCGTTGACAAGCTGTTAAATCAGAAATTTTTCAACTTGTACCTTTGCTTGCCTTTATAAAATTTCCCAAATTTCACAGGAAAATTTAATCTGATATTGACCAGAAGAGTCATATTAATTTAATTAAGCCTAGTGAGCTTCTTAACGTTCAATATACTGTAAGACACTGGCTAAAATTGAGGATCTTTCAGCTGAACTTCTTCCTTATTATATTTTCAGAAATTATTTTATCAAGCGAGCAATCCTCAGAATTTACCATGTGGTGCTCACAAAAAATTGGTGAGACTCTGAGTTTGACCTCACAACCTAGTACTAGCAGATTAACCAGATGAGAAAGTGACAATGAGATGCAAACTAGTGACAATGAAATCTAAGATTATTTTAATACCTGATGACTAGGCTTTAATACAAGAGCCTCTTACTCCCTGGATAATATCACAGTAGGGGAGCTCATGTAGATGCAACGGACCAATTGATATTACATCAGAAAAAATTAAGACCATTCTGGAAACTCTATATTATGAATTTAGGTTAGATCCAAGCAATTTGATCCCTCTTTTGGTCTGTTCTACTATCTCAAGGGTAAGGCACTCAAGATGGAAATGTACATGAAGTATTGTGATGAAACCTTGGAAGCTCTAGACAGACATATAAAAAACAGTCAATAAACTAATAAATCCTAATTAACTCTGTCTAACCCTCAATCAAGCAAGCACAGTAAATTCTTGCTAAAAAAATTAAGAACTCACGGAAATCTACCATGTACAAAAGGGAAAAACAATTTATTGATATTCTCTACTGGTAAATTAAACTCCAGTTTTACCAAAGTCTAAAAAGCAATTTGTGGATAATAAAGGACTTTCCAATGGAGCTCATCAAAGATTAAAAACCTTGAGGAGCTGCTAAATGTAGGAGCCCAAAGAATAGCCGCGGTGTTTTTGCTCACAATGGGCTATTGCATGAATGAGAACAAAACATGAATACCCGCTGTCAAAAGTATAAACTCAGTCCGATTTCCTTTCATCTCAGACAAAAGACTCACCACAATGGCTACTTCAGCCTTGAGAGCATCTGGACTTAAATTCAAAGTACGTTCATTTTGAGGAATATCTTTGGAATAAGTTGAGTATTTTAAATAAGAACATTGAAGACCTTTTGGCATTACCTGAAGTCCCAAATAGGGATGAAGAGGATGTTCAGAAGAAAGATGAATTATCGAACATCTGGACTGTTGTATCAAGTTTGCAGTTCAGAAACGCTGAATTAACTCAAGAGAATTGAGAACCCAGAATGCAAATATTGACAATAAACTCCCAAGAATACAGTAATGTTATAAATAACAAACTCATAACATCACATCAAGTTTTATTCAAAAAGGAATGTAACAACCTTAAAAAAGAAGTTGAATTCCTCAAAAAGAAAAGTTGCCAGTTATGAACCATCCTTAAAGAAGCGATTGAAAAAAACTCTGACCATTTGGCCACAAACGATTTGGAAAAACAGATAAGGGCCAAATTAAGTATCAAAATGTAGCAGTTCAGAGCAATTCATGAAATTGAGTCATTGGGAATCAATTCCAATGCAGAAACTGATGTTTCTAATATCTGACCTATACATTAAGTTCTGGCATTAATCCCAACTCCAGATACTTATTCATAGGAAAGAGCCAATTTTATTGGAGGTTTACCAAGAAGCTTAAATAATAAAAAAAGTTCATCAGCTATTCCTGAAGAAAGGCAATATGACTTCAAACATCTAAACTTGCAAAGGTTAATAGGGATAGGAACATTCGCTCTTTTCTCTAGCTATCTGAAAAAGAAATGTGGGAAGCATCAGACCATGTAAAGGATCAGCATTAATCAACTCACTTGATGCCCAAAACTGCAACCTCATTACGCCTTATTTGGGTGAATATTGGTCCTATATGGATATTAAGATCACAGTGATAAAAAAAATAGGAGGGCCTGGAAAATTATTGGCCAAAAAAAGCAAGATTTCTAATATCAAATTCAAGCAGAACATGACTATTAAGGACTTTGCTGACATATTCTGACATGACGCGCAAGTCTTGCTTTGGTGAGACTCTAAGATTGAGTTTGATGCTAAAAATTGAAATAAAGCATGCAGTAATTCCTTAACATACCTGCCCATGTCATGTTTTGCATGCAACGAGAAAATGGAAATCTGAGAGTATACAAAGTACTTGAGAAGCTGTGCCTGCAGCTTTAATGCTCCTAATTTACCAAAGGATCAGCAAAAATTCCAATTTTTAGCCCAAAAAATTACACTATGTTCGACCACAAAAAAATTTCTAAAACATGCACAAAAATCTGAGCAAAACCAGAAGCCAATGTCGATTATATGCCACAACCTTAGTCAAAAGTGACATTTTGCTAGCCAATTATACAAACGTTTAGACAAAAAGCCCAGGGTCAACATTGACCTAGAAATCAACAGCAATATGAGGCGGGAAAGGAGCAGGTGGAGTGGAGACGGAATGCTCTAACTCCACTGACGTTAATAAAATCATTCCACCTGAACCTAGCCAGCTCTTTATGCCTGATGATATTGGCGAAAATAACCTTCACCATATTGTGGCTAATGATGTCCTTATGGTCACTACTTAGGCTAAAGCAAAAGCATTCAAAATTTAAAAATCTAACAAAAAAGCTCAATCAGAGGTATATAAACGATATGAAAAGCAAAATATAGATCAGGGTTTAGACCTCCAACCTGACATTCAACATAACTACCTTTACTCCACAACATACAAGTAGCCATTACAATGAATACCTTGGCAGAAAGGTTCCCAGATATCTGATCAATTGTGAAATCAGATCTGTAATTGGTCAGCAATCATAGTATTCACACAAAAAATATCTAAAAGCTACTCTGAATGTACAAATGTGGATATAGAAGTAAAAAAAGGTCAGAAATTGGGCCATCATTGATAGAGGAGCACCTATCAACATAGTCAGCAAAAAATGGGTAAAAAATTGAAAATTGCGCTTGATGTTGCCTATTGTCAGGAATATGGCACTAAAGGAGCATATACAACCAAATCTCTTTATGCATGCAGTACTCTACCTCTAAGATTCAGATCTACCATAGTAACAGCACCCACCATAATATTGCAAAATATGAACCATGATATCCTAAACTGGACTGATTTCCTGAGAGTTTTTAGAGTTGTTACAAATCACAAGGATGATAATCTCAACATCTTTGACCAGACAATCCCACTTCACTAGCATATGTATGGAGTAATTGAAAAAGAAGCCCAGCCTACTCATAATCTGGCATACAAAGATGGTTAACCCAATTGATAATGGCAACGCGTGATCAACAATAAAACCATTAACCACCCATATTAAGAAATAAAAGGGCATCTCTATTTGTCCAAATCAGCACATTATTACATCATACAAGGAACTAGTAATTGTTCCAACTTTACTGACAATTAAAATCCCAGAAGGGTTTTATGGCAAAGTATAATAACCATGGTCTAAATTATGATATAAGTCAAACACTGCACCTGCTATCATCATTCTTGGCCATGTAAAAATCACATCTTGTGTGCAAACATACAAAATTGGCCCATCACCATCAAGCGACATAAGAAAATCACCTTTCTGCATCTGTTCCCTACCACGATAAAAAACTTATTTCATAAGTTTGAGACTTTTGTAAAATTTCGCTTACCAACAAGAACCTAAATAGCTTTCTATAATGTCTTTATGGCTAATTTGAGCATCTTTAACAACTATGAGAAGAGCTAAGCTCAGTTTAAATTTTTATATATCAGAAAATTTTCACACAAGATGTTTTGACCTAGGATTGTTATGGATGTCTTCCATAATATTGATGCTGAAGATCATAAACAAATTTGATTAAGCCCAATTAGATGATCAAAAATATCAGAAGAAGCTTTTTCAAAGGAGATTAAAGAACTTTCTCAATTGTGGCATGTTAGTGCCTTCAAAAAGTCCTTAGCTGCACCATTTTAATAGTAAAAAAGAAAGATGGAATCAATAAAGTTTACATTGTTTACTAGAAAGTAATAAATATCATAAAAAAGGACTTGTACCCTCTGCCACGGATTTTGATACCTTTGACAGGATAGGGGCGCAAAGTTCTTCTCAGAGATTGACCTTATCAGCGGTAATGGCAAATAGATATGCTAAAAAGAAGCGCGAAACATGTGCAGTTATAACCCAAAGTGGCCTATTTCAGCTGACAAGGATGCCTCAAGGGCTCTGCAATGCCCCATATACCTCTCAGGGAGCCATGGACACAATCCTGGGAGATTTAAAGTTGCTACGTGTACTAGTGTTCCTTGATGATATTAGTGTTTTCAGCTGCACTTTTGATGACCACCTGGAACAATTAGAGGAAGTTTTTAGAAGTTTAGAAGCTGCAAATCTAAAAAGTAAGCCCAAAGTGCCAGTTCTACAAAGATCAGCTGAAATTTATTGGCTTTGTAATTGACAAAGTAGGACTTTGCCCCAAACCTTTACAATAGATGCCATTTCCAAAATGAAACGGCCCAAATCCAAGTGCAAGATTTAAGTACTACTAGGCATAATTGGTTTCTATCACCAATCTATTGCCAGTTTTTCACAACTTGGAGAACTGCTACTCTATCTACCCAAGAATAAGGTCCCATTTGACTGGAATCTATCTAGTCAAAAAGAATTTAATTAGTTTCAATTGGCATTATTGGTAGCCCCATCCTTCAATATCTGTATTTTAATTGCGAATTTTTATATAAACTGACTCATCATTAATAGAAGTTGGAGCCATATTATCTCAGATTGGGGAGGATGGCGAATAACATCCAGTTGTCTTTGCTAGTCGGGCCTTAAACGTTCAATAGAGTGATTATAGGGTGGCAGAATGAAGATGCTTGGCAGTCATATATTCTTGCAAGCAATTTTTGGGTCTATATACATGGCACTCACTTTAAAGCTATTACCAATCATGCATCTCTAAGGTGGCTGAAAAACTTGAGGGAGCCTATGGCCAATTAGCCCATTGGGCGTTGAAGCTTCAAGCTTATGATGTACATAAAGTGAGCATCATACTAGTGTAAAGCATCAAAACGCTGATTACCCAAACTGACTACCACTATTGTAACACTTAGTCTGGCCGTTGATGAGTTGTTTAAGAAGGTGATCAGTGGATGATTCAAGATGAGCCTTAAACCATCCAAAAATTATTATTAGACTTATGAATAGATACAATTATCAAAAAACGGGACTTTAAAAGAGCATCGAGGGAAATAAGTATACATTCCAAGACCATTGGGTGAACTGACATCATTTTGGATTCCCAGTAGGCCATAGTGCATGACGGATTCAAGAAAATAAAGAAACCTCTTAAGCAATTCTACTAATGGGAGTCAATGCAATTTATATCCAGGAAACGCTAGAGTGCTGTGAGGAGTGGTAAGGTGCTAAACCGTTCCAAAAAGCACATTTTATCATCTTGTTCAGCCCCAAGTTTGTCTGGCATACCATATCTATCACCGTTGTTGGACCTCTTCCAACAACCAATTTAAAAACCAAGTACATTACAAGGCTATCAACCGCTTGACTAAATAGGCCAAATCTAAGGCTATTCAGGAGGAAGGAGCTTAAACTACAGTCAAACACATCCTTAAGAACATCCTCCACATGCATAGGTGTCCTCAGATTATTCTTACAGATAATGAAACAAATTTCATCGCCAATGTCCTTGCCAAACTCAACCAGTTAGTAGGATTTTGAAGCGTGCTTTCCACTCCCTATAGTCCTGTATAATGGAATGGTTGATCGAGCAAGTAGGACGTTGGTGAATATCATCATGATCTTTGACTTCAAACAAACCATATAAATGTCGCACCTACTTGAGTTTAGCAGTGTTTGCCTACATCTCCTACAAATCTGCTACTGAGATGTACCATTGAGTATTACATAGAAGGTATCCAGTCCTACCATCACTACTATTAACAGTCCTAAAAGATCATGATGTGAAAAACTACTCTCGATATGTCAAGAAACATGTGGAAACCCTAATCAAATTGCAAGCTCAGGACTTTGACAACATTTTTGCTGTAAAAAATTCTGAAACAAAAGGTATGAAAATAATAAAAATTGACTGATTTGAAATAAGCCAATGAAGTTTTACTTTGCAACGCCTGATTATTGGACCTATTGAAAGAGTTAGATTACATCTAGGTTGGCAAATTTAAAATTAAGAAGACATCACCATTATATATAATCAAGGATGTTAGGACTAGTCATATATAACTATATCCACGCAAAAATTTCTAAGGAGGTTCAAAAAGTTGGCCAACTAAAAAAACATAAATATAATAAAAGCATTGAAAAAAATGAAAATAGAATATATAATTCAAAAACAGAATAAAAAATAAACAATTATATATATAATATAATTAACACTATGGTCACTCTTGAAGAAGCGAGGGTATCCATCTAGTACTAAAAAAAGAAGAAGCGAGGGGATCTGACTCTAAATCCATTGGCATTTAGGACTGATCTCAAGGCTAGGCATCTACCCTATATCTATCAGCAATTCAGGCAAAAACCAAAGCTGACTGATTACAATCAGTGTAGGATGATCAGGAATAGTAGGCCTTATGTTTAAATCAAGTGGGGGAGATGTCAGATTCTGGTGGTTGACTCATAATAAACACTTTGACAAACCATCAACTCAGGCCAATTACCCTTTCAATAATTCAGGCAATTACCCTTATATCAATTCATGCTGATTATCCTTTCAACAACTCACCTATTAGTCCCCATTGACTGAGCATAATATTATCTTTATTTTAAAACTTTGTCCTAGGATCAATTCTTAAACAGCTCTAAAATCTCATGGACCAATAACAATAATAAGACCGCCCCTCAAATTATCACAATCAGTTCTCCGCCCTATGGCAAATTTTTTATGCTAATCCTCATAATTAGCATGATAGTACTTGCACATGGACAGCTTGAATGGAAGTACCTAGTGCTATTGAGAGGCCTTCTGACGTCCTGATCAGGGGCACTTCATTTACTTTAAATTGAAGACAAATTTTTCAGAAGTTGTATTTTTTCAGCTGTATGACAAAACTTAAAATCTAGCAGACTTTAGGACAATTTTCAAATTTGAGTTGTAATTTTTGTACTTGAAACCCTTCCTGATTCTGAAGGTATTTTACCACTAATAGTCCTAATAATAAGTCATGGTCATATCAGTACAAGGGCTAAACTGAGGTGGAACATATTATTTGTAGGAATTGCATTCCTGAAATGTGGCCAGTAAATGCCTTAGAGGTATAAAAGGTGCCTGATATAATGAAATTATCATCAAAATAGTATTTTTAAATTAAACATATCTTCTTATCCATCTTTTTCCTGGTTTCTATCAGAGTCTGTTCATTAAGAGTTTCAAAAAGCTATTAAGTCAGTAATTTCCTGCTTGTAACTTTTCCTGTCTTAGTAGAAGTTTCGGAATTTGAAGAGAAATTTAGCCCTTTATCAACCAGAAGAGTTGTATTAGTTTAGATAAATATATTGAGCTTCCAAACGGCATTATACCATAAAAATCTGGCTAAAATCGAGGACCTTTTAGCTGAACTTCTTCCTAATTATATGTGCAGGATATATTTTATCAAGCAAAGGGGAGGATACCCCAATGGTAGAATATGGACCTTCTACCACTGCCTCCCCAAGATTGATCCTGGTAAGTGAACTTTGAGTAGGGAATGAGTATGACTGTGTTGCATTGCACACCAATGCCCTGAACTGAGATATCAAATAACAAGGCGGTCATGGAGTTCCTGGCTTATCATATGCCACGCATGGAGGTTTTCCAGGTTTTATCCTCCTTTACCATTACAATTATTCCCCTAATTAGTGCAGTATTGTCCTCATGTCAGCCCACCTCAATATAATTTAAAAGATGTTTTTCAAGCAAGCAATCTTAAGAATTTAATAGGTGACATTTTGAGTATCCAGTGTTAACAACTGCAATAGGCCATACAGCATTAGGCAGAAACTGATCCCAGTGTAGAGAGTCAGAAGTGGCCATTTTAATATGGATACTAAGGTTCCTAATGCTTTTTGATGGTATTGTTGGTAGAAGTTTATAGTGGGCCAAAAGGCTGTAGAGCATTCATGGTAGTAGCTAGAATCGTGACCAAGCTAGATAATAAGTTTTTCACATTTTCCTAGATAAGGACTTAGGGACATTGATGGGGAGTAAGAATATTTTTTAGCACTACTGGTGCCCAGCCTGAAAAGGGGAGCCGCCACTCATCTTTATTTGCAAATGGGCCAAACAAAAGGATTGTTATAAATAAAAATTTCCAAATATGACCTCAGCTAACATCCTAAGAAGCCATATCAGAAGGTGAAAATGCTTTGGAAGCTTTTTTCCGGCGCCCAATGGTGAGTGAAAATATTATGATGAAGGAAAGTGGCGGTAGTTTTTGCAGTTAGGGCAGGAAGAACCACAGCTTTGACCCATTTTGTAAAATTTTCAATAAGTACTAAGATAAATCGATTTTCACCAGTAGTCTGGGGTATTGGGCCAACCACATCTAGGCTTATCATGTGGAAGGTCTTTTGAGGTGTAGTAGGTTGGTAATAATACTTGGTATTAAAGACAGATTGCTTTTCACAGGATAGACAGGAACCAAGACTTCAATAATGGATTCAATGACTCCCTCCAAGTAGTAGCATTTTTTAACCCACTCATAGGTTTTTTGTAATCCGCCATGCACCAGGATAGTATGAGCCTCCAGGATCACAGGTACTCGCTCTGATTATATAAGATAGTGGTAGCCAATTGGACCCTACCTTTTTGTATATCTTCTCACTCTCCACCTTAATGTTGCAGGAGTGTTGAGCTAACTTCTTCTGAATATGTTCATGCTCATACCCCAAGCATTGGGGGTCATCAGGAGGTCATGTAACCTCTCTCAAAACTATTGTCTAAGTGTAGGACAGGCAGCCGATCCAACCCATTGACATTCATGTAGCAAGTTCCAGCTCAGTGCTTGATGGTAATATCATCATACTGGAGCTTCAAGGCCCAATGAGCCAACCGTTCAATAAGATCTTTCAATTATTTAACCACTTTTAAGAGGCATGGTCAGTAACCACTCTAAATAAAGTCCCATATAAAAAAGGGTGGTATTTGACAGTGAGCAAGACAGCAAGGTACTTTTTTTCTGTGACGCTGTCATTGCGTTCAGCCTTTGAAAGCATCAGAATGAAGTAGGAAACAGGATGATTAACCTTCTGTATATCTAATTGAGTCAGAATGGCTCCAAAGGCGTAGTCAGTGGCATTGGTAAAAAGATTAAGGATTTACCATAGTCTGGATGGAGAAGTAAAGACCTTCACTTCAGCAACTTCTTTAGCATACCAAACGCGGCTTATTGTTCAGCATCTTAATAGAAAAGAGTGTTTTTGGTCAGTAGCATATGAGGGACTCACTAAGCTGGGCAAACATGGGATAAATTGATGGTGATACCCCATCATGCCGGAAACACCAGAATATCATGCAGGGTTTGAGGCGCAGCCATTTAAATATAGCTTGAACCTTATCTTTTAGGGGTTAAATCCCTTCTTATGAGATGTCGTGGTCTTATAAATCCAAGTTCTCCAAAGAAAAAGTCATACTAAGGGCTTAAGATTAATGTTAAGAGCACGTAGGCGTTAGAAAACTACCTTTTAGTTGAGTGAGATGATCATCTATTGTTTTGTAAAAAAATTTGGAATCATCAAGGTAGACAATTATACAACTCAGCTTAAGACCCTGTTAAATGTGATCCATTGCTCGCTGAAAGGTTGTGGGCGCATTGCACAACCCTTGAGGTAACCAAGTGGTTTGAAGCAGGCCTTCATTGCAGATAAGAGAAAATTTCTCTTAGTCTTGAGAGAAAGATCCACTTGCCATTATCCTCTAGCCAAGTACTTATTTGAAAAGAACTTTGATACAGAGAGTTGGTCCAGAACGTCGTCAATATGAGGATAGGGTAACTATCTTTTTTTGAGGTTATTCAATCTGCGGTAGTACATAAATACCTGATGACCTCCATTTTTCTTATTTATAAGCAGAAGGGGGACAACTTAGGGCTTTGAGAAGGCATCACCAGCCCAGCGTCCAGTAGCTGTTTAAGCACTTTCCCATCTGTAGCTCATTGACTTTTGACTTATGCTAGGTTTTGGATCAGATAGGATGGGCATCACCAACATCATTAGTGTATATCCAATCCTTCATGTGCACATAATCGGTATCTGATCTTAAGAAGATGTCTTTATAGAGCTTCCAACAAAGTGTGGACTTTGGTGAGCTCAGTTGGGGTTAATTCATCAGGAAAAATATAAGATATGCAGCGTACATAATGACCAGTTAGAAGGTTAGCCCATATCTAACGAAGATCCAATACAGTGAACTTGTTTAATGTCCTTATTTAATATCAAGACCTTTTCAAAAGTCTGATGTTTCTTGACGATCATGTCCTTGCTGGTAAGATTCCCCAGTATGATATTCATAGGTCGTTGGTAGTTGAGGTCTAGTATTCCTTGCAATACATGAGGCTCTTTTGGACATAATCCATCAATGCTTCTTAAATGCAATAAGAAGTTATGGGGGATTTACAAGTTAATCTTAGTTTCAATCACACTTTGTTGAACAGCCTTAACTAATACCTTTTCTGGTGCATAAAAAGGAACACCCTCTAGAGCGTCCATGGATTTGGGAAACTTTCTTGTATTTTTCGGTGTAGTATAATGTAAAGATAATGCAGAGGAGGGAAACTCAACTGAGCAATAGTATTATTTTTACTTTGTTCTTTAAAGTTTAAAACCTGGGGAACTCATAGTTATGAAGGGAGATATCACCTTGTTTTGGGTTAATAAACCGTCTTACTCAAGCATAAATTGGGTACCAATAAGCATACCATACTATAGTTTTTCAAGGCCACATCTGGGGCTGACAGGATAAGCTTCCCAAACTAATGGTAAAGAGGAGTATGCCCCAATATCGCAACTTCTATTTTAACCTTCAGTCTCAAACCCTTGGGCGTATTCCAGTTTTAGGGGCCAGCTTAATCTTCTTAACAAGTCTGGCTGAGATGACGTTCACTAAGGATCCAATGTTGAGGATAGTTATGACTCATACTATGTTGATGACAAACTCCGCCTTGGTTACTGTCCTACCAAAAGGGGAGAGTATTAAAGCTTCCTTAAGATGGAAAGTGGAAGCATGTCTTTGAACAATCTCAGGGTAATTATCTCTAATTGATTGCAGCGTATGATCATGCTGAGTGGAGCATATTAGCGAGGCAAGGATCTGGTCAGAATTACTGGCAGTATTAATAACCTCAGAACAACACAGCACTTGGTGAAAAAGGTTCTACCAGGTATTATGGCCTTATATACTCTTCCTAGGCTTTACTGAACTGGTATATCCACTTCAACTAGTGCTCTTAGGACATAGTATCTAAAGTCTTCACAGCCACATCAGATTGATCATCAGAGGGTTATCTTTGCACTTCAGAGGTTTCTTAGGAGGGGGTAAGAAACATGACTTTCCTTGTCACAGGTGATATCCTTTTGGCGTTCAACTACCCTTTGGACTTTTGGAGAAAGCATCTTAGCTTTGATGTTTTAGTTCTGCACCTGTAGAGAAGTTTTTAGTATGTGCGCAGGATGAGATAATGCCAAGAAGGTGATAGCCAGTAGCTTGGAGGTACATGATAGTGAAAATTTGGTGGTAAACCCTTAGGGAAGAATGTGAGGTGAGATAAATCACAGATGATTTCACAGGCCCAACATGGGGTGCAGGTGATGGAAGAGAGCACAACCTTATTATGATAATGCACTTATGCCAAACTATCATTGTGAAGTGAAGCATATTTTGTATCATCCAACATAACAGGTTTTGGAATGATAAAAAGCACCAGAGGGGCCAGAAGAGTCGTCGGGGACTCCTTCTGCCAAGTGACAGGGTAGAATTCCTCAATAGGTGAGACTTGGGATGTCAGAACAACTCCTTGATAATCTCGGCTTCATGGAGATTTGCAACCTCTAATAAAGACTCATTTGTATCATGAACATTCTGCAGGAAGCGTTTCACTGAGACTTTATGTATGGCTAAAATAGTGTAAGATGCCAAGATAGCCAGAATTGCGGCAAAAGCGTCATAAAGAGCGTCAAGAAATCTATATGACTGGATGATAAGCTAAAATAACTATCGGTGGATCATTGGTTAACCATTGTGATTAGTCCTATATGAAATCATTGTGTATCAAATTGATGAGCAAAGTTGACCTTAGTGTATAGAAGGAATTTCGCCAAAGATATAATTGATAAGGCGGTTAGGAAATGTCAATGCAGAACAAATAATAGAAAAAACTCCTCAAACTAAGCGATTGTGAATTTATGAAATTAGACTCTTCCAGACCAATGAGAATATGGCGGAATGAAGAGTCTAAGCAAAAGGGTAAGTTTTTACTGAAGTTGCTAACATATAAGTGAGATGAGAAGGTTGGAAAAGGAGAGTTTTTTAGGGATGAAGAGGAAGAGAGTTTTTGGTAGAAGCTGCAAATATATAACATAGAAAAAAGGTTGTAGCGGAAGCAATTGCTTCAAGCTATTATTATTTTTATTAAGTTATCTTAGACTTGAAGATCTCCATATCATCCGTCCGTTGCTCAGTGGGATTACCCTGTGCAACCTTTTTGGCATATATATTATATTGCTGGAGTTATAACAGTGTGGTCACTACAGGGGGACCATTGACCAACTCTTTAAAGATGGTATTATTCATTTGACAGGCATGTCGCAACTGTCACAAAAAAAGTGATCCTATCCCAGTTTATTGAGCTATCATAATAAGCGGAAATAAAGCTCATTCTGGATACACTACTTAAGGCACAAAAGAAGATTTTTAAGGAAAATAAGGGCATAATGGACCAGCTTGACAAGGCCTTCCACCAGCTGCACCTGGTTAGTGGTTGAGTTAACCATCTTGCTGATTGCTTGGATGGCACCAACGAGCAACTACACTGCGCTGAGTGTAAGCTGGATCATGTTATTATTGAGGAGGTTTACGTCAATAAGCTGCCTCAGTTTAACTTTGAGTAGAATATTCATGGCTTCTTCAAAAAAAATTGTTCTCAGTGGAAGTAGTCTTAGATTGGCGTAAAGCTAAACTGTTAATATCCGCTTTAGATGTTAAGAGTGCAGACCAAGTTATCTTCTATCTTCCAAGTAGATCTTTCACATACTAAGAAGTGAAGGATACTGTGCTGCGGTTGTTCTGAGGTTCTGCAAAGATGTCACAGCAGAAGGCTGAGTTTTTGACCTCTGGGTTATGCCGTGGTGAAACCCTTAAGGTGTTTACTGACTAATCTATGGTGGAAGCCCACATTTTAATTAGGGCGGGGACTCTATGTGAGTCCGAGGTATGTATTGCAATGACCTCAACGGTGAATCCATACCATGAGTTGTATAACGTCATGTCAACGATTTAGAAGGATGATGTACTCCTTCTAAAAATCATTGAATTTCTGCGCCACCTATCCATTACTTTTATTGCTCCCAATGTGGGATGAAAACCCCTTCAGCCATTATTGAGCTTTTGGAGGGGATTAGCTAACAATGATTTAGATATAATTTGTTGATTAATATGTGAACACTTAACCCTATGGCAACTTTTTCTACCTGTGCTATGTTCACTCGGCTCATCCTCAGTCATATTACAAACCCATGTTTAAGTTCCTATCTGGGGTTTTAGGGGCATCTCAACCATGTGAGCCATATAGGAATACCTGTTTCTATTGCGGTCAAAGAGGCCAGTATGCAGCTAACCACCCTGGCAACTCGCATGCCTATGCGGTACCACCAGTCCTGACTGAACATGGAAAGTCCAAGTGGAGTAGAGATGGGATGCTCTACCTCCATGAAGTCAAATTTAATTGTCCCTGTTAAATCTAATGAGTCCTTTTGCATCAGGTCTGAAACCCAAACTAATGATTGATTATACCAACAAACCTTCAGTGTATCACGACTTCACCCTTTAATGGAGAGAAGAAGAATAAAGAGTTGGACGCTGAGATGTATAAATACCATATGCCTGGCAAATCCTTGAGCGTAACATTGTTGCTGAAGACAGTCCCTCCGTCGATGTGACCGCATTAAAGGTGTGGATGCTGCAATGTCAGTGGAGTAAATTGTTCAAGCATATTCTTGTGTTAACGCTGGTATTGTCACTTTTCTCAATAACAAGAGGCCCGTAAAATTGCATGTGCTAAACTACAACAGTTTGTCTTATTCAGAGTGTACCTACTGTGATATCTTCAAAGGAAATACCAAAATTTGAGCAATTATAGACATTGGCTCTCCCATCAATATAATATCCACTCAGCTAGTGGCTAAGCTTCCGCTGAAACCTAATGTGGAATATTGGGTAGTGTATGGGACCTCTGGAGCACAAAACATTGTGTCATAGGGTGCTTACAGCGTGTTGCTTTGAGGCTTGGGTCAATTGGCGCTTCCACGCCAGCTGTGGTTTTGACTAATAATATCTATGACATGCAGATTGGGGCCGCATTCATGCAGCAATTCATAGCAGTGGTCAATATGGCGGAAGAAACTTTTGAGGTTTTAAGGCAACGGATTCCCATCTATTTCAACTCCAGTGGAATCCCAAAATTCCTGCTCTAGTCAAATAATCTTGCGTATAGCAATGGGGTAATTCCTGTTCACTATCGCAAAAGAAGCAGAGGACCAGAGCTCTCCCCAACCAGATTTATGAGTGCAATGGTATTCTGCTAAGGGCTGTGACTGCCTTTAGTATACTTCTGAACATAAGTTTATAGTAGGACATAACTCAAAATAGATGTCATCAGTGGCCTGTATGGGGAAGTTATGGGTCCTTACCAGCAATTGTGGCTTGAACCTCACGTGCCCCTGGATTACTGTTGCAAGGCATGGCTAAGTGAAGATCTTATTTGCAGATCTACAGAATGAGTCTATGGTGGTACAAAGACACCAAGTTGTGGCTTTTCTGTATTTGACTCCAATTGATGAGGTTCATCATATACATGACTTTGGCTCATGGGAGGATCTAGGTCTATCTGAAAAAGCCTCAGCTAATATAATGACTGTGGTTCTGCGTGAGGCTCAGACCGTGCTGTCAGATGACCAGATAGATTGGGTGATGGCCTTATTCAAAAAATATTGAGACATTTTTACATCTGACGACAATGATTTGGGATGTGACCATTTGGTGGTACATCAGTTGGACATGGGAGTCCATCCTCTCATTTGGTCATGACCTATTTGTTGATCCAAAGTGGTGGAAGAGGTTGTATCCATGGAAGTTGATAAATTAATCAAACAGGGAATGTTAGAGCCATTGAAGAGTTCCTGGGCTTCTCCTGTATTAATTTTTAAAAAAAGATAGCACTAATTGAGTATTAATTGACTACCAGAAGCTTAATCATATCACAAAAAAGATTTGTATCCGCTTCCATGAATTGACGGTGCTCTGGATCGACTGGGTGGTGCCAACCATTTCTTGGCCATGGATTTGATATCAGGATACTGTCAAATCAAATTGCTAATGACAGAACGGGAGAAATGTGCTAATATCGTCTTGAAGGTTTATTCCAACCCATGCTCATGCCTCAAGGGTTATGCAATTCTCCGTCTACATTCCAGAAGGCTATGAAAACTATTTTTGGGGATCTAACGCTGTCTTGTGTGCTATTCTACCTCGATGATATCAACATGTCCTCAATATTCCCAAACATTTAGACCATTTAGAGCAAGTGTTCTGCACTCTTGGAAAAGCAAACATAAAAATCAAACATCAAAAATGCCATTTTTTCAAGGAGAAATTAGAATACCTCAGGTTTGTAATAGATTAGAAAGGGCTTAGTCCTCAGCTACAAAGGTGAAGCTATACAAAAGATGGCTCGACCAGGCTACAAGAGGGATCTCCAGGTGTTCTTTGGGATGGTTGGGTACTACCGCCAGTTCGTCCCTAACTTCAGCTGTATTGGGGCTCCCCTCTTCAAGTTATTAAAGAAGAACGTCACCTTTGAATGGAATGAGCATTGTCAAAAAACTTTTTGATATTTTATGGACCGCATTAGCTAGTGCTCCAGTCTTACAATATCCTAATTTCAAGAAGGAATTTATTGTGCAAATGGACGCGCCTCTCTCCACTGTAGGGGCGGTATTATCCCATAAGGATGATGACGGCGGGGAGCACCCAGTTGCATATTGTAGTCAGAGCTTGAACAGCCATAAATGGAATTATAATGTGACAGAGAGGGAGTGACTCACTGTAACTTATTCATATAAGCAGTTCTGAGTCTACCTTCATAGAGTAAAATTCAATATAGTGAAAGATCATGCATCGTTGCATTGGCTACAGAACTTTTGTGATCCCAAAGGGCGTCTTGCTAGATGGGCCCTAAAGCTGCAGGCTTATAAGATCAAAATACTGCATTGTCTCAGCGCAAAGCATCAAAATGTTGACTTTTTATTGCAGCTACCAACAATAGCAATTACTGAGAATTTGGGCGACATGTATATGAAAAATGGTCTATGGTTAATATTTAGACAAACCGCCACAAGTTTTTTGGGTGTTAGATGGGATGATGGCCAATACAATCTTGAAAAATAGGGATTTATATAAGTGGATTGGTAACAATACGCTGATTTATCCGAAATTCTCCGCTCAACTGGACATTATTTTCTGTGCTCATAAGGCAGTGGGTCATGGAGGAGTATGCAAGAAGTTGGAATACTTGTGGCCTCTTTACTATTGGGAAAGTATGCACTTTGCTGGAGATCATTTCCTTCTACTACCAGTGCCAAGTGGAGAAGCTGTTCCACCAAAAGACCTCTTATCAGATGGTGAAACCTCATTTTGTTTGGCACACGGTGTCTATTAATGTCTTTTGGACCTTGCTGACAGGAGCTAACCGGTCTAAGTATATCATTGTGTCAATTGACCATTTGACAAGGTTGGTGGAAGCATGGGCAATATGAGATCTGGGTTAGTTACTGTGGCTAAGTTTGTAATGAAGTGTATAATTTAGCGTCACAACTGCCCTCACTTTATTCTTACTGACTTTTGAACTAATTTTACCTCTCACATTCTACTCAAGCACAACGAAATGATGGCCATCCATGGGGTTCTAACAACCCCATATCACCCTGAATTTAATGGAATTGTCAAATGGGTCAATGGGATACTGGTGATCATACTTTCAAAATCTGGTATCAGATAGACCCTCCAATTGGAGTATCCTCCTTTTACCGCTGTGTTCGACTATAATATTAGCTTACACTCAGCAACAGGGAAGAGCCCTTTCCAGCTACTATATAGTTGGCACCCCGCTCTACCTGCATTGCTCTAGGTTTTTTGTGGAAGAAACTGGCGGAATGGATCCTCACTGCTACTTGACCACCCTAACAAATATGTGATTAATTTACAAAATGAAGCATACATGTCCAGCTTGGCCAACAAAATTTAAAACCAGGCTGCTGATTAAGTATGGCATAGCAGGCTAGCGCAGTTTAAGGATGGAGATATGCTTCTATTCCACAATTAGCATGAGTTTTTGCGGAAGCATAAGCAAGCTAATATCTGGATTGGCCCTTTTAAGATAATAGAAAATAGGTATTGATGCCTATACTATCAAGGATCCTGAAAGTGGTCGGATTATTAACCAAGTGCATGCGAAGTTCATTTTGCATATAAACAACAATAGAGACAAATCCAGAAAGGAAAAAAGGAATCATCATCATGTGGGTAAGTAAGCTAAGTTATTGGTGTCACTTCTCAGGTACTTCTGCTAGCCCGTCTTCTTATCCCCACTCTTTCTCAGCTTCTTGTGGTGAGTCTTGTGTATTGATTGGTGGGACCCCTGTTCCTTTTTTTGCCACTTTAAGAGTGGCACGGATTTTCTGGAATCTTCTCAGGTTGGTTGTGGGTGCTGAGGCTGACATGTCAGGGGTGAGGGAGTTAGCATCAGCACTGGGGCTGTCACAACAGCAAACAGAGGGGAAGAGGGGGCAGCAGAACTGGAGGAGGAGGACGGACTGGGGACCTAAGGAACAGGTGTGGTGGTGATAGATCGGCTGGCAGATTAAGATTGAGATAAACATGCTCTTGCCCCACTAGAAGCAAAGCCCACAACCACATGCGCTGATGCTCTTGAGAGATCAACGTGTATCCAAGATTAGGGGGCAGAGCGTAAGGGCTGGCACACAAGAAGGTGAGTCCCAGATCAGGGAAAAAAGGCTGTACCCAGCTCTAGGCAATCCACAAAGATGTTCTCCATGCTAGGAAAGGCAACTGGGGAAGGAGATCGTGGTAAATGCTGCTTGATGGGCCCACTCAAGGGCCACCCATTTTCGCTCCATCCCTGACCCTAACTCACCTTTGTGATGAAAGAAGATCATGTTGCCAAGAAGTGCCATGATGGGGAGGTATCAGGATTGGTTGTTAGCGCTAAGGCCGGAATATGATGAAGTGGCCCCATATTGCATGCAATTTAACTAGTTATTTTGGAAGTGCACCCCTAGGGACTGGAGGTGGGTAGGGGTGTGGGAAAGGACCCTGACCAGCTGACTATCACCCACTGTACAAAGCACAGTATCCATTGGACTAATAGTACTGAAAGATGAGGCTTGGCTGAATGCATAAGCACTAAATGGCTGAAGCTCATCCGCCAGGAGCTGGTCTGCCTCTTTAAATAAAGGGCCTCAGATTTACTCCCTTTCCCAGTGCAACAGGGTTACTATCTTCAAAGGGGGCTCGTGAGGCAGAAGTATGGCTGACAAATTGAGAAAGGAGCACCTCCTGGGACAGAAGGGTCACGGAATCCACTTTGGCCCCTCCTTCATTGGCAGGAGGAAGGGGGAACTGGGGATTGGAATGCGATCTGGGTCCATCAGATCCACGTCAAGCCATGATTAGAAGAAAAAGGTGAAATTAAAAGCTCATGGTTGTTGGTGCGTGGTAAGCTGCATCAGGATGATCAAAGAAATACTGTTCAGCTTCTTGTCCAGTCAAAGGGGATGGGTAATGTCAAGAAATCTATATGACTGAATGATAATCCAAAATAACCACCAGCAGATCATTGTTTAACCATAATAATTAGACCTATATGAGTATTTTCAAGTATCCGAGTTGTTGAGCAAAGTTTAACTTGACATATAGAATGAATTCCGCCAAAGATATGATAAGGCAGTTAGGAAATGTCAATGCACAACAAATAATTAGTAAATTGCCTCAAACTAGGTGATCGTAAATTTAAGAAAGATAGACTCAGCTGGCAAGAGAATAAGGCGGAATAAAAAGTCTAAGCAAAAGGGTTTGTATTGACTGAAGTCACTAACATATAAGTGAGATGAGAAAGTTGGAAAGGGATAGGCTTTTAGGGAAGAAGAGGAAGAGATTTCATGTTAGAAGCTGCGTAAATATAGTATAGAAAAAAAGGGTTGTAGCAGAAGAAATTGCTTTAAGTTTTTATTATATCTATTATGTTATCTTAGAACCGACAATCTCCATATTGTCCATCCATTGCTCATTGGATTTTCCCTGTGCAACCTCTTTGGCGTATCTCTGATATATAGCCGAAGTTATAACAAAAAGATAGCGTTTTTCAAGTGATAGAGACTTAGCTTCACTGTAAAGCTGGTCAACAAAGGAGGCAACCAATTTTCCCTCATGCATGAGTAGGCACATAAACGCTGCTTTTCCTTAGTAATTTCTGCGTTGAGCCAAATTACTCAAGGATCTCTTCCCCAACCTCCACCCAGGAAATAAGGTCGTCCAAATAAGGAACCTTTACCTTTTGGGCTAAGAGGCTTAAGCAAGGAAGGATGTGCTTTTTCAGGATTTTTTCATTCCTTTCATAGCAGATTTGTAGATAAAGAGAAACAAGGAGATGCTACCCTCACTTGAAGTAAACTTGTCTCTAAAAGGGGGTTTTGAGATAGTAAGAGTGGATTCATGTGGGTCTTAAGAAAGGCACTGTTCAAGTACCTTAAGTCAAGATAATTCGCTGGCTAGTTGCTATTCAAAGTAGCTAGCCTAGCTTCAGATGCAGAGGAGAGGTAAAGGGGTTACACCCCAAAATGTCCTCCATTTTTATAAAAGGATAGCGGTGCACAGGGCCCCTGTAATAATCACCATTTCTTGGAATCTTGGCACTTCATGGATCTCTGGTGCTTTTGGCTCAGACTTCAACGTCATTGCAGATACAAGAGTATTACACTATCAGCCACTATTAAAAATTTCATGGGGAAATAACTGTTAACTTTTCAGCGAATTGGGTTAAAATACTGAGCTTATCTGCAATGGGTATAAGCCACTAAGAAATGGAACGAACAATATGCAGATTGCCAATACTTACTAAAAACAAATATATAAAATATATGGAGCAATCGCCCCAATTGACACTTTTATTATTCTATAAAAACGCAGACCCTATCTGCAGGTTACTAAAAAACCATTCTCTCATTCTTCGGCTCAACTCCTATCTCAGTATTCTAGGTCAATTACACCCTTCTGCTTATTAAACTAATATTTGTCCCATTTTAGGAGTTTTCATCTATCTTGAGGTTTTTGCGAAATTCCCTTTTTGCTGAACTATTAAGGCTACAATCAATTCTCTTTACATCAATATATTATCTGCTCAATCTCAAAGCTCCCCTTAACTCTATTTTGTGATCCACCAGATTTTATAGCTTATTGTCCAGTCATATCAATTTCTCGACATTACCCCCTCAATGACTAGATAATGAGCTACTATTGCTTGTATTCTCAGAGCAACTTCGCGTGAACTTGGTTGATTTGACCACCTAAGGGTTCCTTAATGGTGTCAGTATTCATACAAGTCTTCTCAATTATTTCAAATGGCCCAGTCCAAATGTTATCAATATTGTTCTTACATCCAAATCCATTTTGGTCATGGAATAAAACACGATCTCCTACAGCGAATTGTGGGAGTCTGCTACATCTACTTTTGTCAGCCACCTGATCAAAATTTTCTTAGCCAAGCTGGTATAGTATGCTTCCATTTATAGTTTGATAAGCGTTACCATTATATTGGTCAAATGATGCTCCAGTTCAACGCCACCAAAATCCTCTACACTAGTATAAAGCAGGACAGGTAAAGCCAGATGTCTACTATATAGCTGTTGAAAAGGACTCTTGACAGTGACCAAAGGGTAGCTGGTATTATATGAAAAGACAGCTGTTGGTAGAAGGGTACTCCATTCAGAGGGTCAATCTTTCACAAGCTTGCTAAGTATGTTTACCAATGTTCTGATGAAATGTTCCACTATTCCATTGGATTCCGGATGGTAGGGATAGTCAAGACCCTGTGGATTGCCATCAAAGTTCAACAGGGGCAGAATATGTGAAGTAAAATTGGCTCCATTGTCCGTTAGGATGAACTGTGGTAGCCATGCGGCTTTATGACACACTCCATAATAAACTTGGTGAGGTGACCTCCCTAAATCATTAATCGCCCTGGCTTTTACCCATCTCATCAAATGGTCAATTGGTATTATGATGTACTTAGATCAGTTTGCGCCAGTTGAAAAAGCCCCACCACATCATGAGAAATGGTATGCCATGCAAATTTGGGGCTTAACCAGCTGGTATGTGGTCTTCTTGTGGAAAGGTTTCTCCACTTGGAACTGATGACAACAGCTAACTGTCCCCAGCACATCACAACACATTCCTTCTTAATAGTAGTGGAGTTGCAAAAACTTCATTCTTTTCTTAACCCCCCATGCCCTACAATCCATGTGAATCCGAAAATAATCGCTGGTCTAGCAGAGGGTTTAGGGAAACTCAGCGTCAATCCCCAATCCACTTATATATTTCCCAATCGCATAGAAGGTATCCTATCTAAGCCCATCTAGCACTTTAATCACTTGTGGTGGCTCATCGTGGTATTTGCCAGCCACCATCTTCTCATACATAATGTCAGCCAAATCTGCTGTAATGGTGACCCTTTGTAGCCATGTAAGACAGTCTGCGTTTAGATGTTTCTCTCCCAGCTGGTGTATAATCTCAAATTCATATACCTAGAGCTTCTATGCTAAATGAAATAACTGTCCTCAGGTTCACAGAGATTTTGCAGCCAAAGCAAAGATGCATGATCCATTACCGCTTGGTATTTTACCCTGTAAAAATATACCTGAAAGTGTTTATATGTACATATCACCACTAAGCACCTCCTCTCAGTCACAGTGTAGTTCTGTTCATGACAGTTTAAGCTTCAGCTACAAAATGTAACCGGGTGCTCTATGCTGTCAACATCCTTCTAAGATAATACTGTCCCTACAGCGAAAAGTGATGTATCTGTTTGTAGTATAATTTGTTTTCAAGATTGGGGTATTGTAAAATAGGTGCGCTTGCCATTGCGGTTTTAAGACATCAAAGGCATTTTGGCATCGTCCTGTCCAGTCAAAAGTGGCATTTTATCAACAACTCAAAGTGCGTTGCCCCATTACAACTAAAGTTGAAAATGAACTTCTGGTAGTAACCAACCATCTCATAAGCACTTGGATATCTGGTTTGTTACCTAGCCAGGTCATTTTACCTAAAGCTTTTACCTTAACCAGTTGCAGTTTAAGCCCTTTTGAGTCCACCATGAACCCAAGTTATTCCAATTGCTCTTTGAAAAATGATACTTACAAGGCTTGATCTCAATATTATCATTGGTGAGTCAGTGGAACACTTGTTCTAAGTGGTCAAGATACTCTGGAATGTTTGCAAGTTTATGCTGATGTCATTAAAAAATAAAATGCAAGACAGCTTCAAGCTACCCAAATTATATCTAAACACGCTGGAATGTAGCCGTGGCGTTGCAAAAACCCTGTAGCATTCTTATAGGCTGTAATAAACCCTTATCACGATTCCGATATTATTGGATAATAAGACCTAAGTCGTTATGGTAGAATGGGTAGAATCCGCCGATTGTGTTATGAATTATGATTATTTGAGAACCTTAGGGTGAGGTGATATTATAATAATGGATGCCTATTGAGATTGCTTCCAAATGAGGTGATTAGGAGATGTTGATGCAAAATTAATAATTGTTAAATTGTCTTAGGCTAGATGATCATAATTAGGTGAATAAAGACTCTGTTAGAACCAATAAGAATATGGTGGAACGAATAGTCTAAGCAAAATGGTTGATAATAAACGAAGTTGCTGAGATATAAGTAATACCAGAGAATTGAAGGAGAAGGATTTTAACTAGTTTAGAACGAGAAGAACATCAAAGATCTGCTGTATATATTAAGTTAAATAAAAGAGTGTATTTAGGGTAATCACTCCATATTTATTAAAGTTTAGTACATTGTTTTAATGATGCCAATTGTCAATTCATCAGTCCTATTGCTAAGTGGGCTTAATCCTGTGAAAAACACCTTTGGCGTATCTCTATGATACCTCTAAAACTACAACAGTGGTGCTCACTACAGGGGTCTCATTGATCAATCACAAAATTGATAAAAATGCTTAGTTGCGGCCATGTTGCATCAGGCTTGCTTTGACAAAAGATTTCTCAACAAGCTGCACCAGTTAAATATGCAGAACTCAAGCTTGCCTTGGATGCTGTACTCAAATGGAAGGATGAGTTTCTTCAGGATATTTGCATTGATAAGCAGCCTCTATTTGTTTTTGATGGGCACATCAATTATTTCAAGCGTTTTATTTGCAACAGAAGGAGCATCAGATCAGCATAAAGCAAAATTGTTAATATCCACCTTGGATGTTGAAAGTCATGACCAAGTTACTTGCTATCTCTTAAGCAGATCCATTAATTACCACATAGTAAAGGAAACTGTGTTTCAGTTCTTTGGTGGTACTTCAAAGATGTTGCAGCCTAAAGCTGAGTTTCTAAACGTTGGGTTCCACCGTAATGAGACCCTCACTGCACTTGCGGATCAATTTATAGTGGAAGCCCTTGTTTTAATAGGAACAGGTGTTCTAGCTGAAGTTGACGTGTACATTTCAATGACTTCCGCTTTGAAGATATACATTAAGCTTTACAATGTCTGGCTCCATATTTAGAGGATGACGTGCCCTTGCTTAAGATTGTTCATATTTTATGCCATCTATTCGCCACTTTTCCTCCTCCCAATACAGAGCGAAAACCTACCACCTCCACAGCTGAAATTCTTTAAGTGAATATTACCCCACCCTGTTCCGCATCCATTTAGTAACCCCCACCTTATTAGCACTACATGCCTCACTCCAAACCGAGTTACCATCAGCAGTTCAACTATTGAGCGGGGCTTGTTACCACTAATTGACCCCAGTTCAGCTTTTGGTGTGGCCCGTCTTAAAACAATCAAGGACGCAGGTCCTATGGGGTTAATTGTTCTTAGTGCGGTCGCTCTGGGCTCCTAGCAAGAGGTTGCCCAAATAGTTGGGTTCATTACCTACCGCAGTTTCAGTACAATCAGGGAAAAGTTGGAGCATAGTAGAGAATGGACTCTCTACCTCTGCATCAAGACCCAAAACGTCCCACCTGAGAAAATCCCCTTACATTTAGTGGAAGTCACTCAGAGCAATTATGCATTCCTTTATCAGCAGCTAGTTGGAGGGGTGAATGTACTGAAATGAGTGAAAATCAAGGACACGGCAGAAGAAGGACCCCAGGTGCAACTGAAGCTTTATGCCTGTCAAATTTTTTTCTAACTTTTTACAGATGAACTGGATCCATCCGATGATACGCCTCTCTTACAAGGGGTAAGCTCTGCACTCCATGTAATGCTATTGTTAAATAGTAGCCTAAAGTCGGGGAGTGTATTATGATTTTCCTGGAGGAGATAGATCTGTTAAATGTCCAAGTTGTAAAAAAAACAGAAATTACCCTACTCTGAGTGTATATATTGTTGTAGCAAAAACCCGTGTCTGCACTATAATTGATACAGGTACCCCTTCTAACAAAGTGTCCTCAAAGTTGGTGGCGAAGTTGGCGCTAAATTCTGACATGGGCCATTGTACGGTGTATGAGACTGTGGGCACAGAAAGCAAGGTCTCTGAAGGAGCGTGCAGAGCACTTCCCATTACTATTTGGGTGAATTGTCATTATAGCCTCAGTGAGATGCTACTGAACAATAACTATAACCTGTTAATTGAAACTAATTTTATGTGAACTTTGGGGCTGATGGTGATATGATGGCAGAGACCTTTGAAATTCTGGGACAGCAGATCCAAATCTACTTTGCCTCAAGTGGAGTGCCAAAAGATCTAGTGCAAATGGTAATATTAGGCTTGCATATGGTGATGAGGTGATTCCAGTTTGTTTCCACCAATTAAATAAGAAGACCTGGGCCCTTCCCCATAAAATCTATGAATATCAAGGTCTACTGCTTAGAGCTGCTGGCCCTATATCTATCCCCTCCAGATACCAAGAGATATAAAAACCGAGTGGAGAGGTGGGATTGCCCGCTGGGTTTTATGGGGAGGTCATTGGGCCTTATCAGCAATAACAGTTTGAGCCCACGTTTCCCCAGACATTATACTCCTAGGCCATGGAGAGATCAAGGTCTTGGTAGTGAATCTCCAGAATGGACTGATGCAAATTCTCCTGCACCACATAGTGGCATATTACATTTGATCCCAGTTGAGGAGGTCCTCTGGGCTAATGAGTTTGGGTGACTGGATGAATTTGTCTGCCCATTTAACTGCAGCTCGGATTAATGGCAGTTTTGCCACGTGAAAATTTAGTGGGTTTAACAGAAGAACAGAAAGATCAGGCGGAAGCTTTTTTTAAAAAAATACAAGGAGATCTTTACTGTCAACAATCATGATTTAGGGTGCACACGGGGGTCTTGTCATGGCTTAAAAATGATATGATAATGGGGACATACATTAAGTATAAAGCTGCATGTCAGGAGGCAAGAGGGTGAAGTTGGCAGGCCTCACTGACCTCAAACATACCTTATACCAACGCTGGGTTAAGGTGAGGTATGCTCAGGTTGGTCCTGAAGATGTTATAGAAGTTCAGCCCTGTATTACAGCAGGTGTGTTAAAATGAACCAGCTTTTTGATTGAAAATGACGGTTTGCTTCAACTTCTTGGTGAACGGGTCTCAAAACCCATTTGGTTTTCAAAGTTTCCATCTTGGGTTGGCCTAACCTACAATAAATACCCTGAGTTTCCCCACTTTGGGGTTTACTCCAGCTTGGGTGTTAGTTTGGTTTTGGTTTTTCTATCTATTGTTAAACACCCTTGCCCTAAGTTATTTTAAATCGAGAACCCTCTGCAGGGCTCTACTAACTTTATTACTGATGACTGGTTTCCTGGCGTTGGGTCTGTGCACCATGCACCACACCGCTGGGAACAGGAGAGTTATAGACACACTCCTTAAATTAGTTGACCAACAGCTTTTTTCTTAAGTGCAATACTTTTCCATGTGGGACTTTCATGAAGTGCAAATGGGTTAGCCAACTGTTGGTCATGGCCGCAGTAGGACTCACCCCTGTTTACTCTTTCTCCAAAAGGTTGGAGCATCTTGGCATTATTCTTGATACCTGTTAGATTCTTATTTGAGACTTGAAAATGAACCCTTTGAGAAAACCATCAATGCTAATAGATTAATTCCATTGATGGATCCATTGATCTTTACTGATTTATCCACTTAATTAAATTCATTCCAAAACCACCTCAATTGTACTTAAATCATCCCAATTATTATAGCTAATAATAGCTATGATATAATCACATAATGGCCAATTATGGGTCCACTTGGTGCAAAGTGGTCTCACGGTATTCTCTAAATTGCACCTCCTAGATTAGTGCACTAATCTTAATGTACTAAGGCGGAATTTTGGGTTCAATTTTTGAAATCAATTTATAAGCACTTAAACATAGACGTCCTGATTAAGGGCGTACTTAGTGCTATTTAGAGGCCTACTGACGTCCCAATTAGGGGTACATTGTCTTTATTGTTCATACATATTTTAATCCCCATTTATTGTTATTCATTGAGTTATGACATAGCTCTAATTGGGAAGATTTTAGTGTTGAGTTTGCAACCAAAATCGTCCCAATTATACGTGTAAAGTGCCTTCAATCAGGCTGAAACGATTGTTATTTTTAGTTAATTCATAGGCTGAATTGACTTGGGGATATTTAATGATTATTGCCATGACCAGCAGAGGATTGGAACAATATGAATGAACTCATCTAATAGATGAGTTCAGCTAGGAGATACCCAAGAGGTATATAATACTGGCGCCTGGCCAATTAATAAAACATCATAGTTTAGCAATTAAGTATTGATCATTAATAACTATTGTCAATTAGTTTATTAATTCTTGTTTCCTTCTGTCATCTGTCTGATATTTGTATCTGTTGCCTTTACATCTATATTAGATAGTTCTGTGTGGTTATACTTCCCAAAGAGAAGTACATAGTTACCTGTTGGAGTAGTCCTGATTATAGAGGAATAATTTTCTAATTTTTACAAAGACAGAAGGTTTCATATTTGTTGTTGCCAGTAGACTTAAGAATGGTGAGTATATGGGATTATTTGGCTATTATTGAGGATTATTGGAGAGTCTCCTTCCCAATTATGAGCAGTAGTTTCATTTCAAAAAAGAGTTTTTATCCTTGAATTCATTGTTAATCATTTTAGCTTGCACCATTGGATGAAAACTCAACATTTTGGTGCTCACTCAAAAAAACAACTACCTAATTTGAACATGGACAATCAGCTTTCAGAATTTGCCAGAAAATACAGTGACAACGAGATGGAGACAAGTAATGCTCAGTTTATTGAGCATTTTATAAAAATTGTTCTGACAATGAGGAGGGGAATGAGTACTCATTAGAGCTAATATCGACTGGGTTAACAGTTCAAATCCCAGAAGGACTTTATGGCGAAGTTTATCAATCTTGGTCCTAAACTCAACTTGAACCTAATTTGGCGCCAGGGATAATTATTCTACAAAAAACAAGAAATTAGTGTACTCTGTGAAAATAGACATAATTGGCCAATCTTTATCAAAAGGCACCAGGTGGCTGCCTATATCCATTTGATTTCTATAATAGAGATTAAATCTTTCCACGATTTTGGAACCATGGATGAGCTAGTGCTTCACAATGATGAGTTAGATTATGTGCATAATGCCATACTTGTGGCCGATTTAGGGGAACTAAATGATCAGGAAAAGAACTGAGTTCGAGGATTAAAAAAGAAATACTGTGAGATATTCACTAAGGATAATTTTGACCTGGGATATATGAGAGGAGTAACCCATACAATAGATACTGGGGACCATCTACCTATTTGATTGAGGCTGATTAGGTACTTGAAAACTGCTGAAGAGGTTGTGCCAAAGGAAATTAAGGAACTTCTTGACCATGGTATGTTGATGTCATCCAAGAGTCCATGGGCTGCCCCACTTCTCATTGTAAAAAACAAAGATGGGAGCAACAGGGTTGTTATTGACTACCAGAAGCTTAATAACATTACCAAAAAGGATCACTACCCTCTTCCGCATATTGATGATGTCCTAGACAGGCTTGGGGGTGCAAAGTTCTTCTCAGCGATGGATTTAATTAGCGGGTATTAGCAAATTGATCTTCCTAAAGATGAGCGAGAAAAGTGTGCTATTATTACCCAAGAAGGGTTATTTCAACCAACGAGGATGCCCCAAGGACTCTGTAATGCCCCAGAAACCTTCCAGAGAGCGATGGACACTATACTGGGTGATCTTAATTTGTCATGTATATTAGTATATCTAGATGATATAAACGTATTCAGCCGTACTTTTGATGAACATCTGGAACACCTGTAAGAGGTTATAAAGAGGTTAGCAGCTGTGAACTTGAAGTTCAAGCCCCAGAAGTGTCAATTATTTAAGGACCAGCTTGAATACCTTGGGTTGATAATTGATAAAGAAAGTCTTCAGCCACAACTGGCCAAATTGGAAGCAATATCTAAAATGAAGAGGCCCAAATCCAAGTGGGACATTCAAGTATCTTTGGGTATGATCAGTTACAATCGCTGATTTATTGCTGACTTTGCTCAAATTGGAGAACCCTTATTTTATCTACTTAAGGATAAGGTCTCTTTTGAGTGGAATTTGGCCTGCCAGGAGGCATTAAACCAGCTTCGTTTGGCCCTATTAATTGCACCAGTGTTGCGCTATCCTGACTTTGACTGGGAGTTTATTGTCCAAACTGATGCATCATTAATGGCAATTGGAGCCATTTTGTCCCAAGTTGGAGAAGATGTCGAAGAGCACCCAGTAGCCTATGCTAGTTGGACCCTAAATGCCCATGAAAGAAATATAATGTGACAGAAAGAGAGTGTTTGGCAGTTATATATGTCTATAAGCAATTCTGTTTATACCTTCATGGAGTGCATTTCACCGTGGTTACTGATCATGCATCCCTATGCTGGTTTAACAACATGAAGGAGCCAGAAGGATGTTTGTATTGCTGGGCACTCAATCTGCAGGCTTATGACTATACCATCAAGCACCAGGCTGGTGCTAAGCATCATGATGCTGATTGTTTGTCCCATATGCCCATTGTGGCAACCCTCTGTCAGCCTGCGGATGCCTCGTTTCAGAAGATGGTTAGTGAAACTTTTGCCGATGAGCCCACACAAGTGCAGAAAATTCTCTCTGATTTAAGAAAGGATAACCATAAAGAAAAAGGAGTCTTATTCAAGGTGATTGATGGGAAGAAAAATATATTTCCACGTCCCTTGGCTTGAGCAGATCTAATTTTGGCCGCTCATAAGGCCACTGGTCATGGAGGTTTTAAGAAAACAAAGGAGCAGCTCAAGCAAAATTAAATTTGGGAATTGATGCATTTTGACATACATGAAACTTTGAGCTGTTGCCAAGAGTGCCAAGGGGAAAACCTTTTGAAAAGCTACTTTGTACCAGTTATTTGGCCCAAATTTTCTTGGCACACTATATCCATAGATGTGGTTGGACCCCTCCCAATTAGCAATGTGAAAGCCAAATATATTATTGTGGCAATTGATCACTTAACAAAATGGGTCAAATCCAGGGCTATTTGGGGCTTAGGAGACTCAACAACTGTTAAATTTATTTTAGAGCAAGTTATTTATCAGCACGGATGTCCCCAATTCATACTAATGGATAATGGCACAAATTTCACTGCAGTCATTATCTAGAAGCTCAATGAATTAATGGGGGTGCGTGGTGTTCTGTCAACTCCATACCAACCAGAAACAAATGGTGCAGTGGAATGAGTCAATGGAACACTTGTCAATATCCTAAGAAAACTGACCTCTCAGAAGCCCTCTGAATGGAGTACATTCCTCAGTTCAGCCATTTTTTCCTACAACATCTCTTACCATTTGGCCACAAAGATGTCTCCTTTCCAACTTCTATATGAAAAGCATCCAGCCTTACCACCATTGTTGTATTCCTTGTTACAAGAACCCCAGGAATTGAGTTATTCTCAGTATGTTGAGAGGCTTGCAGAAACCTTAATTAAACTGCAAGCCCAGGCTTTCAATAATAACTTTGAACTTTGGAAGGCCCAACATGAAAAAGATCAAAAAACCCTATACAATCTGCCAAAATTTGCTGTGGGGGATGAGGTATTATTTTGTAATACCCACGGTTTGGGCTGAACGCACAAATTAAATTGCATTTGGGTTGGCCCATCTGACTTTATAGAGAAAACTTTGAATTTTACCTACACTATTAAGGAAAAAAAGTTGGGTTTATCTATAATCAAGTTCATGCTATGTTCCTAAGAAAGTTTAGGAAGAGGGTCAATTAGACGAGAAGAATTCAGACATAAGTATATACAAATATAAGAAAATAATTAATATGGGAAAAAATAATAAGAAGAAAAATAAAAAAATGATTTAAGGATAACGAAAGAAAAAATAAATAACTAAGAGAAATAAATAGTAAGAATGATAATAACATATAATATATAAGAAAGAAAAGATATAATTGAACTTTAGTAATGAAAAACCAGCAAGGTTTTTATTCCTACGCTTTATGGGGGAGGCATCTTGAGAACTAATTCTTCTTCTTCATGCACCAATTTGGCCCAATCTAGCAGCTGAATGAAAAAAAAACAGGGCCAAATGGACATCATAAAAGTTGGAAAAAATAAGATACTTTAAATAGGACATTAAAAACTTTTCTCTCTCATTGCAATTACTTTTGCAACTTATTCAATTCAAGTCTGAATCTAGTTTGATAATCTCACATAGGAGATTAGTCTGCGCCCATGTCAGGGAGCAGTTGGGCAAGTAAAGTAAGAGGAGCAGGTGGAAGGCCCACGGCCTCCAACGATTATAAATGCCCCAGAGAAACTGGCGAAATAGGCAAAAATTTTAAAAACTGGCAGTCACTATTTCCCTGGAGATACTCGCATGGCAAGCACGATGCAACCAGTACATCAACACGCCACACTCCCAGCCACTTTAATCAGTGGAATTCGGAGTCCGCGTGTTTCTGGATATCCAACAAATAGCCTTATAGGAAAAATTTTGTAAAGATGTGCACATAATTTTCCTGACCGCGGTGTATGTTGCACCTCACTCCATGTCATGCAGTTGGCTGGAAATAGGTTTAGAAAGCAAAGAGGCAGCAGATGAGGCTGTGGCAGTGCGCATAGTGGTCAACCTCTCTGAAGGGCAATGAGTCATTAAAACCAAACGCATTAGATGGACAAAATCCAACCAAATTTTCCTCACGTTTGACTTTTTGCTTACTACGGTAAAACGTGACATTTTGGAACAACACCTGAAAGATGGTCTCACTGTATATGGCGAAATTCAATCTTTTGAAATGAAACGCTTCATGCTGATGCCACACCTGTGCACCGGCAAAGTCATTGCAGTCCTGACCCCAACTGAGGAGATCACAAAGGATCTAACCCAGATCCCACACTCCACTTCTATTGATATCGCAGGGCATACCACCCACCCATTCCGGGTGACTGTGGACAGCGCGCCCCCTATTTGCACCCACTGTGACACGTTCAGCCATAAGGCGCACACATGCCCCACCAAGGAGGGCGTCACATTCCAAGAGCACCCCTTGGCGGCCATGGCCAGCGGAGAGGTGCACTACGAACCAACTGTAAGCACCAAAGAGGATTTCCCTTGGGGAGCACAAGGCTGCTACCTACTGGTAAAGCCTATCTCCCCGCAAGAGCAGAAGAAGGCTAAGCAGGCCCACAGGGCCGCGGCCAAGGAAGCGGCTAAAGCCACCACCGCTATCTTACACTCACAACGCCAGGAGGACATGGAAACCTTTGCAGCAGAAGCAACTCGGGAACCCATCAACCAATCAGATTGGGAAGCCCATGCTGAGTGGGCCACTCAATCTGAGGATCTGATGGGCAACTTGATCTCACCCAATCATTGCACCCAAGCTCCAGTCAAAACTGACTTGGGACCCATCCCAACTAAAATTTTTTTGACCCACTCAACGGTGCACCAAACTCATCGTACCACAAAAAATTTGTCTGACATTGGGAAAACAAAAAGCAAAGGCTAAAGCCAATACAACTCTTTCCACAAAAATTAACAAAAACCCTGATAGCGTTGCTGCTAACACCTGTGCTGCTGTGAAGGCCCATGGGGATCTAGAGGAGGCTGGTGGGCCCAGGTGCCCATCCCCTCGCACCTAAGGTGTGATGGGGAAACCTTCACTTTGGGGACGCTGAATATTGCTGGACTGAAGGCCTCCCCATCCCGGGCTAGGAAACTGAGTTTTTTACAACACAATTTACCCGTGGATATCCTGGCCATCCAGGAGTCCCACTGTCCATGAGGTTCTGAGGAAGCTTGAAAAACAATGCTCCTCCCATCCCTAACTTTTTGGTTAAAGCACTGTGGGGTGCTAATTTGAAAAAATAATTTTTTCAAATTTTTATCTTTAGAAACATTCCTAAATGGCCAAGTTCTTGTTGTCACTTTCTCGTGGGCTGATATAGCGCACACAATCATCAAAATCTATGCCCCAAATGGTGCATACGAGCGTCAGGAATTTTTCTCATTGGTCAAATCCCTCCTGCTACCACCAGACTCTTTCCTAGTCAGCGACATCAACTGTTGGCTAAACACACCAACGGACCGGTGGCCTTCCTCACCCCACGCCCCCCAGGGTCACGTAGAACTGCGCGTTCTAAAGGCCACCCTTGGGTTAATGGATGAACTGCCATGACATGCCCCGCTGCTCAAAAACATGATGCATCCCCACGTCCACAATGGCCAACTAAGGTCCATGACCCGCATTGACCTTATCCTAACGCCAGCGAAATTCCAACCCCACATCTCCCACTTCAAAACACAAAAATGGAATTCTCTGACCATCAACTGCTCTCGCTAACCTACTACCTACCTGTCACAGCTGCTAAGGCCCCACATTGGTGCAAAATCCGCCCCTCCGAGCTCGCATCACCAGGATTTTCCACGTGGGTGGAAGTGGCAACTTTGGCAAAAAAGTTTGTTGCACCATTTTGTGCAGACCCCATTTCCACATGGGCAACTTTCAAAGATGACAACATCCACCACTCTCACCATCTCTCCTCCAGACGCTCATGAGCCACATCAGCGGTCATTTTGCATGCCCTGGCAGAGTTGGCATACCTGGAGTCTAACATCCCAGCTATGGGATACAGCTCTGCATGGGGCCAGAAGTGGGCGAAGGCAGCCACCCACCTCAACGCACTCGAAAGGCAACACAAACATTGGGTTTATGTTCAGTACAGGGCCACATGCATCACAAAAGGTGACAAGTGCACTGCATATTTCTTTAAAAAAAATTTGCACCACACCAGAGCGTGGCCTGCACATAGGTGCGAAGATTGGATGATTCTATTGTGGAGATGCCAGCTGAAGTGGCAAATCGAAACACAAAAGTATTACTCTGAGTTATACTGATCTGATCCAATTCAGCCATCTGAAGTGGTGGAATTTCTTGACTGAGCCCACATCTGCACCATTTTCTGATACCCAGAAATAATGAATTTGATTACTCTGACCAAATTATGGACAGCCATTTGCGGTGCGCCAAACCAAAAATGCCCAGGCCCAGATGGCATTCCATATGAGTTCTACAAAAAATATTTAAAATATATATCTCCATTGCTGCTCGCCTCACTTAACCAAAGCCTGATGGAAACGCGCCTTCTACCAATGACATGAGGCCTTTACTGTCACACTCTTCAAGAAAGGGGATAAGCTAGACTTGGCCAACTGGCGCCTCATTTCTCTAACAAACACAGACACCAAAATTTTAACAAAAATCATGGCTAACCGTTTAGGGACTGTAGCATCTGCCACCATCTCCCCAGAACAATTTGGTTTCATACCCAGAAGGTCGATTTGGGATAACATGCACTCTGTGGCTAATGTATGTCAATCCACAGCCTCTGGGGCACTTGTATTCTTGGACCAACAAAAGGCCTATGATAGAGTAAACTGGGAATACCTCAGGGCCTGCCTCCATCAATTCCGCCTACCCCCTCGCTTCATCAACTGGGTGATGCTGCTCACGGAATCTGCAACAATGGAAGTACGTGGCCCTGGCTTCCTAACGGAAGTAGTCCGCCCTCAAAGGGGCTTACGCCAAGGGGACCCCCTCAGCCCACTCTTATACAACTTCAGCCTTGACCCACTACTGCGAAATGTGAATGCCCAACTCACTGGGGTCCATGTGCCAGGCCAAGCCCCAGTCAAGGTAATGGCATTCACAGATGATTGTGTGGTTGGGGTGTCTAATAATCAAGATGCACGCGCGCTTGAAGCTCTCATCTAGGAGTATTCCTGGGTAAGCAACGTGGCACTGAACGCTTCCAAAACCAAAATCATCCTCCTTGATCAGTTTTAGAACTGCTGGACCCCAGCAATTAGTTCACAACCTGGCCCATCTGCTCGCTCTCGTCCTCACCCTACTAACTCAACACACACTGCCACACTGGTGCTCCCCTTTGCGCCACGTCCTACCATAGGACCGGTACGCCATCTGGGCGTGTGGATGGAGGCAGGCGGATACGCGTCAGCAGTAATGGAGTGCCATATTCTGGACAACGTGATGAAGCGAATTGCCTCTCTCAGAGCCCACCCTACTTCCCTTACTGGCAGGGTTGTTTTAGCCAACTCTATGCTCCTCTCCAAAGTCTGGTTCGGAGCCCATGCCATCCCCTTCTCCCAAGCTTCTTCAAATCCTTGTATGCCTTGCTGCAAGGATGGCTTTGGTCAGGCCGCCCTCCACCAGTATGGCTAGAGGTCATGTTTGGCCCTCATCATCATGGTGGCATGGGCCTGCTTGACTCTAAAGCCCATGCTGCCAAGATCCTGGGCACCTGGATTGCGGCCGTCACCGCCCCCATACTCCCCTCCCAACACTGGTCCTGCGCAGCCCGCTCCAACTTCTCCCACACCTTGAGCCTCAACAATCCATCGAACCCCCACTCCCTGATAAAATACCTCGCATCACACAAATTGGCCACAGGCCCTCACGGGACTAAAACCCACTACAAACAAATCCTACTCTCCATGTGGAGCGCTGAGTGGAGAATTCATATTAGCGAACATACAACCCAAAGAGGCCGCCCCTCTCCTCAGTTCACACAAGAGATACAGGGGCTACCCATCCATGATGGCGTGATCCCCATTCAGCCCCATGTCCTATCCAGGGTGAAATACCTGGACATGATGGACATCCCTTACTCCATTAAGACCCAAAAAACTATCTGGAAATACATACACCATCCTCTGTTGCAGCCTCAAGTCCGCTCCCATGAGTGGCGCTGCCTGAGGCGGGTGTATCATACAGCTGAGCGCTCTAACGCTTTACACTCATCCTGTGTCATGTGTGGCCAGTACGGAACACTGTTCCACCGCCTGGAGAAGTTCCCTAACTCTAAAGTGATATGGCGCGAAGTTCAACGTCTTCTGGGCCAGGATCAAACGCATCCCTTCAGTCTGTCAAGAGATATGTTTGCTCTATCAATGACCCCCTCTCTTCCACCCTCCCTCCGTGCTTTGGTGGTTGCAATCGCCATGTGGACCATCCACACGATTGTCTTAGATGCCATCGCAGGCTCCACCCCCACCCTCCCAGAAGCTGTCCACAGATTCCGGTCTCATTTGGTGGACCACTTTCAAGCGTGGATGTTTGGATACCTCCTACTGCATCGTCGACAGCTGGTCTCCTCCTGGTTCCCAGTCTGGTTCATCAAATCAGACCCCTTCCTCCACACGTGTTCAGTTGTGGCTACGGCCCCTCCACACGTTCCCTCCCCCTCCCCATAAGTGGCGTTCCCGCTGGCAACAAGAGATAGCATCGCTTCTCTGGGGTGCTTTCCCTGGTACTAAGTTTTGTCTCTTCTGAGTCATATTCAGAAGTGTCCGTCCCATGGTCAGCCTTCCCCGCAACAAATTTAAAATTTAAATAGGACATTAAAACAATCTAAAAACATATTCATATAAAAATGTTTGGTCCAATTAGTTTATGTAAAGACATTGTTTGGTAATAAGAGCAGTGACAAATTTCTGCTATGCTGAAGTGGTGTTGTTTATAGATATGAAGAGAGAATTAGGAAGCTCAGGGTTTATATTCCAGTCAAGTGGGAGGAAATGTTGGATTTTGATGGTTGACTCGAAAAATAAACCCTTTGAGAAAACCATCAATGCTAATAGATTAATTCCATTGATAAATTCTTTGAGCTTTACTGATTTATCCACTTAATTAAATTCATTTCAAAACCACCTCATTTGTACTTAAATCATCCCAATTATCATAGCTAATAATAGCTATGATATAATCACATTTTGGCCAATTATGGTCTCACTTGGGTGCAAAGTGGTCTCGCGGTATTATCTAAATTTGCACCTCCTAAATTAGTGACTAATATTAATGTACTAAGGCGGAATTTTGGGTCTAATTAATGAAATCAATTTATTAAGCACTTAAACATAGATGTCCTGATTAAGGGCGTACAAAGTGCTATTGAGATGCCTACTGACGTCCCAATTAGGAGTGCATCAACTTTATTGTTCATATATATTTTAAATATTAAATTTATTGCGAGGAAGGCTGACCATGGGACAGACACTTCTGAATGTCAACCTGAAAGAAACGAAACTTAGTAACAGGGAAGGCATCCCAGAGAAGCGATGCTAGCTCTTGTTGCCAGCGGAAACGCCACTATGGGGAGGGGGAGGGAACATGTGAAGGGGCCGTAGCCACAATTGAACATATGTGGAAGAAAGGGTCCGATTTGAAGAACCAAACTGGGAACCAGGAGAAAACCAGCTGTTGGTGACGCGGTAGGAGGTACCCAAACATCCACTCCTGAAAGTGGTCCACCAAATGGGACCAGAATCTGTGGACATCTTCTGGGAGAGTGGGGGTGGAGCCTGCGATGGCATCCAAGACAATCGTGTGGATAATCCACATGGAGATTGTGACCACCAGAGCATGGAGGGAGGTTGGAAGGGAGGATAGCATGGATATAGCAAACATATCTCTTGACAGAATGAAGGGATGTGTTTGATCCTGGTCAAGCAGACGTTGAACTTCGCGCCATATCACTTTAGAGGTAGGGCACTTTTCCAGGCGGTGGAACAGCGTTCCATTCTGTCCACACATGATGCAGGATGAGTGTAAAGCATTAAAGCGCTCAGCCATATGGTACACCCACCTCAGGCAGCGCCACACATGTGAACGGATTTGAGGCTGCAACAGAGGGTGGTGTACATATTTCCAAGTAGTCTTCTGGGTCTCAATGGAATAAGGGATGTCCATCATGTCCAGGTAGTCCACCCTGGATAGGACTTGGGGCCGTGTGGGGATCAAGCCATCTTGATAGGAAGCCCCTATACCTCCTGTGTGAACTGAGGAGAGGGGCGGCCTCTTTGTGCTGTGTGTCCACTAATACAAATTCTCCACTCAGCGCTCCGCATGGAGAGGAGGATTTGTTTGTAGTGGGTTTTAGTACCGTGAGGACCTGTGCCTGATGGGTGTGAAGCTAGATATTTCATCAAGGAGTGAGGGTTTGATGGATTGTTAAGGCCCAGGGTGCGGGAGAAGTTGGAGTGGGCCACGCGGGACCAGTGTTGGGAGGAGAGCGTAGGGGCGGCGATGGCCGCAATCCAGGTGCCCAGGATCTTGGCAGCATGGGCTTTAAAGTCGAGCAGGCCCATGCCACCATGATGACGAGGGCCAAACATGACCTCAAGCTGCACTGGAGGTGGGTGGCCTGACCAAAGCCACCCTTGCAGAAGGGCATACATAGATTTGAAAAAACCTGGGGAGAAGGCGATGGCGTGGGCTCTAAACCAGACTTTGGAGAGGAGCATAGAGTTGGATAAAACAACCCTGCCAGTGAGGGAAGTAGGGTGGGCTCTAAGGGAGGCGATGTGCTTTGTCACGTTGTCTAGAATATGACTTTCCATTACTGCTGAGGCATACCCGCCTGCCTCCACCCACACGCCCAGATGGCGGTCAGGCCCTATGTTAGGGCGTGGCACAAAGGGGAGAACAAGTGGGGCGGTGTGGGGTGAGCAGGGAAAGCGAGCACGTGTGCAAGCAGATGGGCCGGGCTGGGCACTGGTCAATGGGGCTCAGCAGGTTTGATACCACCTGGGATGATGATTTCAGTTTTGGAAGCGCTCAGTTCAGCATTACTTACCCGGGAATATTCCTGGATGAGAGCTTCAAGCGTGCGTGCATCTTTATTATTGGACACCCCAACCACACAATCATCTGTGAATGCCATTATATTGACTGGGTCTTGGCCTGGCACATGGACCCCAGTGAGTTGGGCATTCACATTTCGCAGTAGTGGGTCAAGGCTGAAGTTGTATAAGAGTGGGCTGAGGGGGTCCCCTTGGCGTAAGCCCCTTTGAGGGCGGACTACTTCCGTTAGGAAGCCAGGGCCACGTACTTCCATTATTGCAGATTCCATAAGCAGCATTACCCAGTTGATGAAGTGAGGGGGCAAGCGGAATTGGTGGAGGCAGGCCCTGAGGTATTCCCAGTTTACTCTATCATAGGCCTTTTGTTGGTCCAAAAATACAAGTGCCCCAGAGGCTGTGGACTGGCATGCGTTAGCCACAGACTGCACGTTGTCCAAATCGACCTTCTGGGTATGAAACTGAATTGTTCTGGGGAGATGGTGGCCGATGCTACAATCCCTAAATGGTTAGCCATGATTTTAGTTAAAGTTTTTGTATCTGTGTTAGTTAAAGAAATGGGGCGCCAGTTGGCTAGGTCTAGCTTATCCCCTTTCTTAAAAAATGTGACGGTGAGGGCCTCTTGCCCTCCTGGTAGAAGGCGCGTATCCAGAAGGCTCTGGTTAAGGGAAGCAAGCAGCAGTGGGGATATATATTTGAAGTACTTTTTATAGAATTCATATGGAATTCCATCAGGGCCTGGGCATTTCCGATTTGGTGCACTGTGGATGGCTGACCAGAGTTCATTTGGAGTAATCAAATTCATTAATTCCAGGTATCAGGAAATGGTGCAGATGTGAGTGCTATTGAAAAATTTCGCCACTTTGGCCAGCTGAATTGGATTGGATTAGTATAATTGGAGTAATACTTTTATATTTTGATTGCCACTTTGGCCGGAATATCCGTGATGGAATCATCCAATCTCTGCACCTGTGTGCAGGCCACACTCTGGCGCAGTGCGAAGAATTTTTAAAAATAGCGGTGCATGTATCGCCCTCTGTAATGTGTTTGTCCCTGTACTGAACACAAACCTGATGTTTTTGTTGCCTTTTGAGCACATTGAGGTGGGCAGCTGCTTCTGCCCACTTCTGGCCCCAAGAAGGGCAGTAGCCTGTGGCTGGGATGTTGGATTCCAGATGTGCCAACTCTGCCAGAGCGTACAAGATGACAGCTGATGTAGCTTGTGAGCATTGGGAGGAGAGGTGGTGAGTGTGGCGGATGGTATCCTCTTAGAAGGCTGACCATTTGAAAATTGGGTCCACGCAAAACGGTGTAATAAACTCTTTTGCCAAAGTTGCTGATTCCACACAAGTGGAAAATCCTGGCAACGCAAGTTTGGGTGGGTGGAGTTTGCACTAATGCGGGGCCTTAGCCACTGTGACAGGTAAGTGGTAGGTTATTGAGACCAGCTGGTGGTCAGAGAATTCAATTTTTGTTGTTTGGAAGTGGAAAATGTGAGATCAAAATTTCGCCAGCGTGAGGATAAGGTCAATGTGGGTCATGGACCTTAATTGGCCGTTGTGGACGTGGGGGTGCATCATGTTTTGGGCAGTGGGGCTTGCTGCAGCAGCACGTCTAATAACCCAAGGGTGGCCTTTAGAACGCGAAGTTCTACGTGACCCTGGGGGGCGTGGGGTGAGGAAGGCTAACGGTCTGTGGGTGAGTCTAGACAACAGTTCATGTCGCCAACTATGAAAGGGTCAGGGGGTAACATAAGGTATTTAACTGATGAGAAAAATTTTGATGCTCTTGTGCACAGGTGTCAGGGCATAAATGTTGACAATAGCGTGCAACACTTCATCCCACAAGAATGTAACAACGAGGACTCAGCCATTGAGGAAGGATTCTGATGATAAAATTAAAAAAATTGTTTTTCCAAACTAACACCCCACAGTGCTCTGACCAAAAGGATAGGGAAGGGAGGAGCATGGTTTTCCATGCATCCTTGGAACCTCGCGGACAGTGGGACTCCTGGATGGCCAGGATGTCCATGGGTAAATTTTTTTGTAAAAAACTCACTTTACTAGCCCAGGATGGCGAGCCTTAAGTCTGGCGAGATTCATTGTCCCTAAAGTGAAGCCTTCCCCATTACACCTTAGGTGTGAGGGGTGGGCATCTGGGCCCACCATCCTCCTCTAGATCCCCGTGGGCCTTCATGGCAGCACGGGTGTTTACAGCAGCGCTATCAGTAGTTTTGTTAATTTTAGCAGAGAGGTTCGCATTGGCTTTTGCCTTCACTTTTTGTTTCCTCAACGTTAAATGAATTTTTTGTGGTGCGAATGAGTTTGGTGCACCAACGTTCAGGTCAAAAAATTTTTTCAGGTAGGTTGGAAACCAAGTCAGTTTCAATTGGGGCTTGGTTGCAAAGGTCAGGTGAGATTGAGTTGCCCATCAGATCCTCAGATTGGGTGGCCCAATCGGCATGGGCTTCCCAATCTGATTGGTTGAGGGATTCCCAAGTTGCTTCCGCCTTGAAGGTTTTGATGTCCTCCTGGCGTTGGGAATGTGGGATAGTGGAGGCGACTTTGGCCGCTTCCTTGGCCACGGCCCTGCGGGCCTGTTTGGCCTTCTTTTGCTCTTGAGGGGAGATAGGCTTTACTAGTAAGTAGCAGCCTTATGCTCCCCATGGGAAGGCCTCTTTGGTTCTGGTGGTTGGTTCATAGTGCGCCTCTCCGCTGGCCATGGCCGCCAAGGGGTGCTCTTGGAATGTGATGCCCTCCTTAGTGGGGCATGCATGTGCCTTGTGGCCAAACGTGTCACAGTGGGTGCAGATGGGGGGTGCGCTGTCTACGTTACCCAGAAAGGGTGGGTGGAATGCCCTTCAATATTAATATAAGTGGAGTGTGGGATCTGGGTTAGGTCCTTTGTGATCTTCTCAGTTGGGGTCAGGACTGCAATGGCTTTGCCAGTGCACAGGTGTGGCATCGGTGTAGAATGTTGCATCTCAAAGGATTGTATTTTGCTGTATATGGTGAGACCATCTTTCAGGTGCTTCTCCAGAATGGCACGCTTGACTGTAGTGGGCAAAAAGTCAAACGTGAGGAAAATTTGGTTTTGACAACCCATTGCCTTTTGGGGAGGTCGATCACTATGCACACTGCAGCAGCTTCGTCTACTGCCTCCTTAATTTCAAAACTGAGGTCCAGCCAACTGTGTGACATGTATTAAGGTACAACGTACACTGAAGTCAGGAAAAAGTGTGCACATCCCCACAAAATTTTTCCCATAAAGCTGTTTGTTGGATATCCAGAAACACCTGGACTCCATATTCCACCAATAAGAGTGGTTGAGAGTGCGGCGTTTTGATTTACTGGTTACATTGCGCCTGCCAAGTGAGGATTTCTGGGGAAATAGTGACCGCCAGTTTTTATTTATTCCGCCAGTTTCTCTGGGGCATTTCCAAACGTTGGAGGTTGTGGGCCTACCACCTGTGCCTCTTACCTTACTTGCCCAACTGCTCCCTGACATAGGCGCAGACTAATCTCCTCTGTGAGATTATCAAACTAGATTCAGACTTGAATTCTATAAGTTGCAAAAGTGATTGCAATGAGAGAGAAAAGTTTTTGATCATATATATTTTAATCCACATCGATTGTTATTCATTGAGTTATGACAGCTCTAATTGGGAAGATTTTAGTGTTGATTTTGCAACCAAATTCGTCCCAATTATGAGTGTAAATTGCCTTCAATCAGGCTGAAAACAATTGTTATTTTTAGTCAATTCATGGGCTGAATTGACTTGGGGATATTTCATGATTATTACCATGACCAGCTGTTATAATCTTTCTTGATGGTTCACTTTTAGCCCTGGATTTCAACTGCACACATTTGTTGATACTGGCGTTGATTATTTGAAAGTGATTGATGGACTGGGGCAATAATAGTGTGAAGACTATTATTATGGTTGATTGCCCAAAAGCCACGTTGAGAGTAAAGTCCAGTGCTAAACTGGGGCTTCTTCTCGTTGAAGATATTCTAATCTGGTAGGGAACACTTTCCCTATTCCTTCTCGCAGAGCCAAGTGGAGATTTTGATATTGCTAACCTGAGGATATCTGATCCTTGCACTCTTCTTTTAAGAGTAATGTTTAAAACAACCAATTTCTAAACAACTAGCTAAAATCATTTTAATCTGGTTTAATAGGGATTAATTGGGGCTTTTATAGTATGAATTGGCACACAACTTTTTAGCTGTCCGCTGAGAATATTTGGGCTCCTATACTTATTTAACCCTTAGTGTTAGGCACTGAATCTCATTGGGTACCATTGCCTTGGGTTTTTTAGGCAGCATAATCCTCGGGCGTTTGGTGGACCAGACAATTGGTATTAGGTATGAAACCAATTGTTTCAGCTGATGATAGTTTCACTTTTCCTCCACGTTCAAATGTTTTGGTAGTTTCCAATTACTCCAATCTATTATGCTCTGAAAGATTCCCTATATTTGACTATTGGATATTATCCAATATTGAATTATTGCTTAATTTCATCAGGGATGATGCCTTACGAAATTATTTTATGCAGCCTCAAATATCATTGGGGATGATGCCCAACAATAATTCATTAGTTGGTGACTTCTAATAATATTGGGGATTCCACCCGATGATATTCTCATTAATCAGTCACTATTGCCACCCTCTACAATTATAACCTAGTCATCAAATCTCTATTTGGTCAAAGGGTTGAATTAATTGGTCATCTGCAATTCTAACACATTCTCCTTCTTGACCAGATATCCAATGGAAGATAGAACCCTTAGGAATAGAAGCCATCTCAGCTGGAGCTCATATTTGGTTTTTCATATTTCTAAGTCCTCAGCATAGTGCAGCTCTGTCCGCACTCAACGCCCATATGCTCTGCTTGGTTTAATGGCTTTGTATCCTTGATTGCTACCTGTTGCCACCTTTTCTTGAGCGCAGTTCCTGCGACATCATGCTGCGCCAGCCCCATCTTCACATCAGTTGTGAGAGATCAACTGGTCCACCTGTACAAACCACAGGACGGTTTGTTGGCACTCTTGCCACCTGTAAAAACCCCAGGATGGGTCTCGTTGGCACTCTTGCCACCTGTAAAGACCCCAGGACGGGTCTCGTTGGCACTTTTGCCACCTGTACAAACCCCAGGACAGGTTCTGCTGGCACGCTTGCCACCTGTAAAACCCCAGGACAGGCTCTGCTGGCACTCTTGACACCTGTACCAACCCCAGGACGGGTCTCATTGGCACTCTTCCCCAAAGCTGGCTCTACTGCTGAATACAATATTAAAAGTAATGCGGCTTTCCACCTATAAAAATTTGAACAGCATTTTCTTAATCCAAATTCTTCAGGATCTGATCCTATTTCTTGTCAATGTCTACATTTTTCTCTATCCAAATTTGTCTATATTGGATCCTATTTCCTGGCTATAATTGCCAATTTGACCTTTTGATTAAATCTGCTGATAGATTTGTAAATGATCTACTACTCACACAGATTAATTTGGTAACGTTTTTTGTTGCTAAAGTCATCTGGATCAGATTCAATTTTTGGCATTTCTTGGGTTTTGCAAGTTAAATGACTAATTTAAGATCAGCCAACTTAATCCACTATTCTCTGGATTAATCCCCCACATTTCTGATCTCATCTAATGCCTTAGGACTTCGCATGGAAGGCCCAGTTGCAACCCAAGCTGGTCCTGCCAATGGCTTTATTCCATATAGATATCTGGCGGAACAGGTTCTCTTGCAGTGCTAGATAGTTCCGCATCTAGACTGCAAAGCCTTTTCCAAAATTTTGGGCAATTTCATCCTCCTCTTGAGGGATCACAACATTTAAAAATTGTTGTGATTTCTTCTGCCAATTTTGGCAGCAAATTGTCCCATCGTTCCATCTTTCCAATAGTGACTAGTTGATTTATCCTTCCACTTGGATCCATCAGGGTTTTTCCTCATTATGACTTGATTCTGCTGAATAACGACTTTTTCATTGCTCAATGGAATTTCATCTTCTAATTCCACTATAGTTTGATCTTCCTCAGTTGGAATTTTGTTATAAGATTGATTGGGTGCATCAAAAGTTGCATCAACATCTTCATATGGCCTACCATCTGAGAGGTTGTTGTTTCAGTCACTAGCGCTGCCACCATAATCCGATGCAAGTCTCAGTAGGGCCAAAGGGCTGACTGCATGGCTATGCGGGCATCAAAGTTGCTTAACACATTTTCTCCTGCCAAGATATGAGCTTCTTGGTAAAAAAAATCAGCAAAACAAGCCAGAGTATCATCTTTGAGGAATTGAATACCCATGGACTCTTGTTTACAATATACTATCCAAGTAGGGCTTCCAAACTCCAACATAATGGCGGCTTTGGCTTCCACGTATGACCAATTGTGCCCGTTGATATGAGGAAGCACCAGATTCTGGCAATCCGTGCTAAGGCAGTTCATTACAGTTACTGCTTTTTGTCATTCCACATGGCCAGACATGGTCATCTCAAATTAAGTGGAAGTATGCTGGGGCATATTCCGGTGAAAGGTGGGCAATTTTGGCATATTTTGAAATTTCTCAGTTGCTCCACTAATAGGAGATCCTGACACAGCTACTCGAGAAGCCATAGGAGTGACTTTGGGAGTCATTTTCAACACACCAGCAAATGGTTTAGGCATGTTTCAGGGTGGAGAGGTCTTATTGATTGGCGTTTCAAATGCCTTTGCTTTGGCATCAATTGCCAAAAATTGTTCTCAATCACATTGGTGTTTCTCCAAATCCTCTATATGCTTGGTCATTTTCGCCATCTCCTCATGAAACCGTTGGATGCACTCTCAATCCGCTTCCCATTCAGTTTTCAGAAATAAAATTTGCTTGATGAGTTCGCCCTCTTTCCGCTTCAAAGAGGCAACTTTTCCGCATAAGTCATTATTAACTATTCTTAGTTGCTCAAGTGTTTCCTCCATCTTGATCATATGCTCCTCCAATGTACTAACATTGGCCTGAGATGCCAAGCTGAGAACATTGTCATTGACGGCCTGTAGTTCCACCCAGAGCTTCCAAAGCTCTTCCTTGAAAGACATCGTTATTCTAAATTGGCTTTTAACAACTTAATTACCCCCTGTAGTGAGCACCAATGTTAAAATCTTGGGCTTGATGGCTCGCTTTTAGCCCTGGATTTCAACTGCACAGATTCGTGGATCCTGGCATTGATTATTTGAAAGAAATTGATAGATTGGGGCAATACTAGTGTGAAGACTATTATTATGGTTGATTGCCCAAAAGCCACGTTGAGAGTAAAGTCCAACGCTAAACTGGTGCTTCTTCTTGAAGATATTCTGATCTGGTAGGGAACACTTTCCCTATTCCCTTCTCGCAGAGCCAAGCGGAGATTTTGATATTGCCAACCTAAGGATAAATAATCCTTGCACTCTTCTCTTAAGAGTAATATTTAAAATAACCATTATTTAACCAACTAAGATAATATTAGTTTGAATCTGGTTTTAATAGGAAATATTCGGGGTTTTTATAGTTGGAATTGGCACACAACTTTTCAGCTGTCCGCTGAGAATATTTGGCTCCTATACTTATTTGACCCTTAGTGTTAGGCACTGAATCTCATTGGGTACCATTGCCTTGGGTTTTTTAGGAAGTCTAATCCTTGGGCGTTTGGCAGACCAAACAATTGGTATTAGGTACAAAAAATTGTTTTGGCTGATGACAATTCTACTATTCCTCCTGCGTTCGAATGTTTTGGTAGTTTCCAACAACTCCAATCCATTTCTCTCTGAACAATTCCCTATAACTCAACTATTGGTTATTATCCCAATATCAAATTATTGCTAATCTCATTGGGGTTGATGCCCGAGGAAATTATCTGTCTGCAGCCTCAAATATCATTGGGGATGATGCCTAACAATAATTCTTTAAACAGGCAACTTCTAATATCATTGGGGATTCTGCCTGATAATATTATCATCAATTGGCCTCTATTGCCAATCCTCTACAATTATAACCTAATCATTGAATCTCATATTCAATCAAAGTGTTGGATTATGTAGTCATCTGAAATTCTGAAACCATCAGAGGATTGGCATAATATGAATGAACTCATCTAATAGATGAGTTCAGCCAGGAGATGCCTGAGAGGTATATAATACTAGCACCTGGCCAATTAATAAAACATCATAATTTAGCAATTAAGTATTGATCATTAATAACTATTGTCGCTTAGTTTATTGCCTATTGTTTCCATCTGCCATCTGTCTGATATTTGTATCCGTTGCCTTTAAATCTATATTAGATATTTGTGTGTGTTTATACTTACCAAAGAGAAGTACATAGTTACCTGCAAGAGAAGTAGTCCTGAGTATATTGAAATAATTCCTAATTTTGTACAAAGACAGAAGGTTTCATATTTGTTGTTTCCAGTAGACTTAAGAATGGTGAGCGTACCAGAGTTACTTGGCTATTATTGATGATTATTGGAGAATCTACTTCCCAATTATGAGCAGGAGTTTCATTTGAAAAATGAGTTTTTATCCTTAATTCATTTTTAATCATTTTAGCTTGCACCATCAGCTGAAAACTTAACAATACCTCCAACTGGAAAGTACCCACCCTTCTTGTTTGTACATAATGGATTGGTCATTTCACAATCCAAGAGTCATGATAACCTAACTTTTCAACAAAATTCAAAAATCAATACAATAAAATTGGTATTTTCTTGGAACTGCATTTTAGTGGTATGATTGGGATCATCGATGAAGGGCCTGGTGGTAATGGCCCTGGATATTGGTGCACAACATGCCGCTGAAATAGGTATGATGTCGTTTTTGGCTCAAAACGCAATTTATATTGACGTTTCCATATGTACAACCAAGCCATACATCTTCACTTATGACTAAGATATGGGCCCCATTTCAGTGTATCTATTCACTTTCGATAACCCATGCTTGACCACAACCATGATCTGCATAACACAGGAGGTGGAAAAGAAGTTGCTTTTTAGATACAAAATTGTTTATGCAGTTTATGAGATGTGATGGTATATGTGACCTCATTAGTAAGGGTGACCAACTATCCCACTCCATTCTTTGATACAGAGAGACGTACCCTGGAGGTATTTGTACGCCAGAAAAAGATTTTTTGTGTGAAGTGTTGGCGTTGTCTGCTATATATAAAGATCATTGGGTTATTTTTCGTTAACTGCTACCCTTTCATCCCCTTCAGGTAATATCAGCACTACTATTTTGGTGGATACAGGAGCCTCTGAAAATTCTAGTGACCAAGATCTAGTCGACTCTCTTGTGCTTAGTTACTTGCCAGTAATTATGGTTAAAGAAGGGGCTTTCAAGGTATTCCCACCCTGAAGGTTCTAGGGTTAGTGGATTATCAAGTGGGAAAGTATCGTTTGATGGACCATCTCAAGCAATTAAAAACCTTTTGTATCCCATTATTCTGGGAGTAGAATGGAGGCTAAATGTTTGACGTCAGGACCAACTTGAGAGACAATACCCTATCCTTAATATTAAAGAATGGTCGTACATTTTTTGTTCCATTGTCTGAGTCTAACTTAAAGAGCGATTTGCCCCATGGGCCAATATCCACACTCTCAGTCTCAGTCAATTGTTGAAGCCCTCACTTGAGCTACCTTTACCTTCCTGTTTGGAGGGTCTAAATTCTTCGTTTGATGCGTCTTCAGCCAATGATTTACCTGATCATTCAGAGTTCGTTTGCAAGTTCAAGCTCACTTTTGATCTGATGCATATATCTTCCCCAATTTACCCTTTGACCATACTGGAGGAAGCAGCATTAGATGTGTGAGCTAAGGGGCAGTTAGCTAAAGGAGCAATGTTTCAGTGTACCTCCCCAGTATGCTCCCCACTCTCTTCATGGAGAAAGCCAATGGTACTTTACGCCCATGCATAGATAATGGGAACCTAAACAATGTTACTGTCCCATATTTACATTACATCGCTTTGGATTCACACATTGCATGCTATGTGGAGAAGGCAAAAGTCTTTATAAAATTGGACAGCCTAAACGCGTTCACTCAGATCCATATTAAGAAGGTCCAGGTGTGGCTAACCGCATTCACTACTAGAAAAGGGTTTTTTGATTTTAGAAAATCCCTTTGGGATTACTAATGCCCCTACTATCTTTCAACGCCATATTGATGCAGCATTGGGGGACCTGCTAGGGGTATGCGCGGTTTCCTACATGGATGATATTCTGGTGTTTTCCCCTGATCATGAGTCCCATGCAGTACACCTTTGGCAAGTGGTGGAGCGGTTAAAGGCAGCCAACCTTACGGTGAAGATCAGTAAGTGTGAGTTTTTCAAGTCTCAGGTCACCTTTCTGGTCAACGTCATGTTTGAGCAAGGACACTGATAACTTCAGACAATGAAAAGGCGATTTGGGAATGGCCACTCCAACTTTGGTCAAGTAATTAAGGAGATTTTTTGGGGGCGTGTAAGTTTTTTAAGAAGATCACGAAAAATCTTTCTGAGGTGGTCGCTCCCTTGTATAAGACGAGTGGGGCTAAAGTGCTCCAGTGGTCCCACGTTTTGGAGAAGCTTTCCATGCAGTTAGGTTCAAACTTTTGTCCACGTTCATCCTTCGCCATGTAGATCCTGAAAAGGAGTTCATTATGTCTACAATGCCTCCAACTTCGCCATAGCAGCTGCTTTATTACAAGTAAGTGAAGATGGAATAGAGCATCCGGTGGTATACTTTTCTAGGGAAGATGTCTCTGCCTGAGTTAAACTACGTCTATGACAAAGAGTTAATAACTGTAGTGGAGGCGTTGATTTATTGGCGTCATCACCTGCATGGTTCTTCTCAACCTTTCCACATATGTACAGATCACCATGTTTTACTGTATTAACATTCACCTCATGTCTTGACCTCACGGCAAGCCCTCTTGCATGAGACCCTGATTCAATTTGCATTTTATTATAAGTTTACTAAGGGCGAGGGGAATGGTTTTAAGGATGCTTTGAGCCGCAACCCTGCATTAGAACTCATCCCAAAGGATGTAGAGGTACGTTACCCAGTTGATGAAAAACCACCAGGTAAGATTGTGTCTCAACCTCCCTCCCCTTTGGCCAATGGTCCAGCGTTTGCTCCTCTGAAAAATGTGGAGGAATATGGTATGTTAGAGAGGTAGCCAATTCTCGGAATTTTTTGGCCAAATATACTATGGTCTTTGCTAAGAGCGAACTGAATCAGGAGTATATAACCAGGGTTATCACGAAAAGTATGAGATGCTGTGGTTTCAGGGGCGCCTATGGGTTCCCGCTAGACCACTTCTCCTTGAAATTATCTAGGAACATTATGATGGAATTACCGTTGGTCATCCTGGGAAGGCAAAGAATCTAGAGCAAATTTGCCACACTTACAATTTGAAGGGATTACCCAATCATGTGGGCTGGTACTGTAAAGAGTGCCTGAACTGCAATCAAATGAAACCAAATTGACAACCACTAGCAGGGTTTTTGGTACCAGGCAAAAGGCTGAAGGGCCTTGGACTTACCTATTGGTAGATTTCACTATGGAATTACCTATTTCTGATGTTTCTTATAATAACATTGTTATGGTGGACCGTTTTATGAAGTTCGCCCACTTTATTCCTTGAAGGACCACAGTAACCGCGGCTGAGATGGCTAGGCTCTTCGTCACTCAAGTGTTTGCACTTCATAGGGTCCTCCAAGGGATTGTTAGCCATTGGGGACCTCAGTTCACTTCTGTCTTTTGGGAAAAATTGGTAAAACTCTTCAAATTTTCCCCTGCCATTCAAATGCCTATCACCCTCAACCAGATGGCTAGACTGAACGAGTGAACCAGTGCTTGAAACAGTTTCCTCGATGTTACACTGCCAAAGATCATTCAGATTGGGGTTCTCACTTTTTATGACCCATTACAGCTATAACAACAGAATTACATGCATCTATAAGTTATTCCCCATTTTTCGCCAGCCATAAGTTTAACCACGCCTTCAACATGGAGTCCACTTCTGGATCAAAAGTTTAAGCTGTGGCGGACTTTGCTGAGACTATCAAGAAAGTACACCAGGGGGTCTCCACATGTTTGGAGGCGGCAATTCAAGTTTATAAGGATAATGATGATGGAAAAAGATGAGTGGGTCCTGCGTACAAAGAAGGGGATCTCGTGATGCTTGATACTAGAAATATCCCTATCAAGCAGCCATGAAAAAATCTTGTATTGAATAGGATTGACCCCTACTGCGTTGTCAGAAAGGTGGGCTACGCCTCATAACGGTTAGATCTTTCCTCTTTGTTTTGGATCTTTTCAGTCTTTCACAAAAGTAAATTAACATTGTTTGAGGGCCCTCACCAGAGACTAACAAGGCTTATCACGTGGATAGGGCGCCAGAGTGGGAAGGGGAGGAGATATTAGCCTCCCCTCAAGTAAAGAGAAGGCTTGAGTACCTGTTATATTGGAAGGGATTTGATGCAGCGGAAAACAGTTGGGTATAAGCACTCAACTGCGCACATATTCAAGGCATGATTGACGTTTTCAACAAGCGTTTTCCCCAGGCCGCCATATCTCAAGCAAAGCAAACTGTTGTCGCAAGTTGGCCTCAGCTCACATAGAACTTTTCTATGGAGAAAGTCCCTGGAGGGGGATGGAGCCACAAAAGAATGAGAGGGTAATGTCATAGCTTGAGGATGACATGAAGTTGGGATTTTTGCCCACATTCCCAGAAGTCTAGTTTACTATGGGTCACTATGGGATAATTCCCTATAGCGAGTGAATTAAATATTAGTTAACCCTGTTTTCAGTTTAACAATGCTTGGGGAATTTTAGGAAATTCACCTGGATCAGATCTGCTAGGGATCAATCCAGGTTAATAATTAAGATCTTGTTGGTAGAGTTGCCAACAAACTTGGGGCATCTAGTAGTTGATCATTGACTAATTATCAGGTCTGCCAATTGTTATCAGTTGGGTTTCATCACTAACCAATTTGGAAATTAAGAAGCAAGTTGCATGGCGAGTGATGCCGCATGCAACTAGCAGATTGATCAGTTAGTTTGCAACCTGCATTAGTGGGTAACAAGTCACAATACCTAAGCAGGTCGCTTGCCAAGTATGTTGGTTTGTTGGGATCGAGTAGAAAATATCAGGAAAATGTTTTCTGGCTTTTCCGTTTTAGTTTTTGAGGATATCTGATGACAGAGTCTTCACCAGGATGGTGAAGACCATCGCTGATAAGATGACAAAAGGGTAATTCAATGGCAACGGCTGCTGTTTCATCACTGAGGCGCCAATTAAGGGTTGGGGGCCAAATTGCACTATAATTTACCCTGAGAATTCACTTAAAAAACTTTACAATTAAAAAGATAAAGTGATAATTAAAACATTAATTACCAAAATTCATTATTAGTTCTATTCATCTTCAAGAAAGTTAATGTTGTGTGCTTAAAATTGGAGACCTTTAGTTGAATAAAGAGTAAGGATTGAGTATCCAGATAAGAGAAGCTGAGCTAAGATGGGGATTGCTGCCAACTTTGTGTCACCATAGAATAGCTCGTAAACTAGGATCTGATTGTGGATTAAGTTAGAAGATATGGGAATAAATTCTGAAGTGAGAGAATCTAGAGTACTTTGAGGAGGAATACTGGTCAAGTGTTGGACCAAATACTAGTGATCTAATCAACTATGGATAATAGAGTTCATACTAAAATTAATCATATATATATCATCAGACAACACGGGAATTGCACTAAACTGAACCTTTGCAGGTATCAATTTTAGGGGTAAATAGTTGTGAACGACTGCAAAGCCCTTAGAATTTTAACAATTTGTGCTCATTACAGGGGTTGTAGTTGAGTAGATTCTAAAACCAGATGTCATACAAGGACGAGTTGAAAAACTCTGGATGAAGTTGTTAACCATCAACAAGAGCGCCTTAAATTCTGCAGATCATTGAAAAGTTGCTGCCTTAGAGGAGAGAGTTACTAAGGTCGAGGAAGCTGTCAAAAATGTTGCTAGTTTTGGCAAAAAGTCACTAGAAAAAGTAACTTCATTTTATCAGTTTGAATGAAATTTATATTTGAGAAGTATTCTTCTTGAAAATGGAGCGTGAAGCAGATCACATTAAATTATGGGCATTCAGTGCAGATATAGTTTGCTGATTGACAAGTCAAGGAGTTAAAGAATCACAAATGTAAATGTGAGCCCTACATGGCAACCAACGCCAAAGAGAGGACTTCAAGAACTCCAGTTGGAAAGGTGACTATTCCACGAAATATGCCGCCCCACTTTCACAGCTATTTCAGAGATTATTCCTGAAATTACTCCTCAAGTTGGTAAAGTAGCTGAACCAAGTGTGGTGGCTAGAGAAACTTTGGAGGAATTTAAAGCTACATCGAAGTTCCTATATTCCCTCGAGATAAAGCCCCTGCGTTTTTTCTGATTATTCAACATGACAATGTTTAGTTACAGCGATCATCAAAAGGCTTTGATGGCGATAGATTGTTTGGATATTTATTGTCAGAACCTAGTGTTTCCCCATCTAGAGGGGGACAGCTGTTCATTTCAGAGGCCAAGGCGGCCATTATGAAAGAATTTGGAAGTCCCATGTAAATGTTGAAGCACAAGAAAGAATTTATGGGAATTCAATTTCAGAAGTATGAATCCTTAGAAAGTTTCTCCAATTGTTTCTACTATGAATCTAATATTTTGGTTGGAGTGAAAGTGCTGAATGATTTTGATGCACAGGTTGCGCTGCAAGCAACCCTTTGGCCCTATAACAATTTGCATTAAATGATGTCTTCCATTTTTGTAATTAAGATTATCACCTGACAGATTGTAGATCATTTGAAAACATTAGGGGCTACTTTTTGCTCCAAATAAAAATTTCAAAATTGTGTCCAGTATGAAGTTTAAATCACACAAAGGGAATGAGGGTGCTAAGGAATCTACTAATTGAACCATGCTAGGAAATAAGCCCAAAGATTTCAAGAAGATCGATAGGAAATAAAAGTTCTTTTACCAGTGTGGAGAAACTGACATTTTGCTGTGCACCGCAAAAAGTCTAAGGAACAGATCAATTTAGTCCAAGTGAAAAATCTAAAACCACATAGGAGTTGGGAAAAGGGCCCACAGCTTAGATGGGGAACAGTCTAGAGTGGCAGAAAAAATCGTTCCCTCTGACATTATGCAAGAAGAAACTGATATTAGTGGTCTTTTTGTTAATGAAATATTCAGGATCAACTATATCAAGTGGTCAATTTAGATGTGAATGCAGTAACGAGATCTGAAGTGAAGGGGACTGACCCCAAAATAATTAAGAAAGTTGCTCGGCTATATGTGAAGCAACTGGAAGACAAGATTCAAGCTTCAGAGAATGTAAGAACTGACCAAAGTCAAATTAGATGAGGCAAACCTGTCTATCCCCTTGTCACGATTTTAGCCAGATGGATTCCTTCCAATAGTATCAACACTAGGAATGTCAGTTAGTCATCCATGATGCTGAATAATTTCCTAGTTCAATACTATCTAATGTTATATTATTAATTTGAGCTTAGGTTTGGCGGAATCTGTGTTCACTGCTGAAATACCAATTCAAGGATCTGGGGTAGTTTCCATAGGAAAGCTGATGAATCCATTGTCATTTGTTTGAATATGGTTCCACCAACTAATATGGACACTGGCAACTCATGCTGAGGATGCTCGAAGTTCTATTTAAATATTTATTATATATTATTGACTGGCAACTTGTGCTGAGGATAAATCAAACTAATATTATAATTTGGTGACTGAGACAAGTGGATTAAGGCGGGAATCGCTACAAGGAAATGACTAACAAATCATTAGAGTTTTAGGATTTAGTGGCTGATGGGTTTTCTGGCAAATGGCTGATAATTATTTTCATAGGCACAAAGCCTAGAGTAGTATAAATAGTCTTCCTTCCCTCCAAATAAATATCTCTCTTTTGACCAACTTTTCTTATTTGTTAGTAGTACATCAGTAAGAATTGGGTTAGGATGGGAAGGAGATCCCTGATAGGTGTGGGTGAACACGCCTGGAGTGGCCAGCGCTACCAGCTCCAATACCACCCCTAGGAAGAATATGCAGTAACTTGGCCAACTGGCCACCAGTGACAGCACTGCTGGCCATCAACCCTGCAGGTGCAGCGCGGGAGTGCTTTGGCCGCCTAGGATGGGGGAAGGTCTTGCTGGGGCATGCCCAAATGGGTTGGATAAGGGTCAGGATGGTGGGGCAGCGTGGGAGCGCCTTGGCTGCTCAGGATGGGGGCAGGATTTGTGGGGGCACGCCACAAGCCCTGGGACTAAGGTGAAGTCGTTGGCCTGCTGTGTTGGTGGGTTGGATGCAGACTCCAATGAGGTTGGTACGCCTATGAAGGCGAAACGGCAAAGGGCCAACCAGTATGAAGACTGGTCAGCCTGGAACACTAGCAGAGCCCATGGTCGATTTTACAACACCCCCTTAGTGCAATCAAGGAATTGTTATGATCTATCTGCGCAAATAAATCACGCCCCAATTTGGCAAATAATGCTGCTATAAACTCAGGAAATACAATTTTACAATACTCTGAGTATACATATATAGATATACTAGTTAATTGAGTATGGGTGCTAACAATAGTTGACAGTGAAGCGCACATCAATATTGTCTTGAACAAGCTGGTAATGAAGAAGAGGATCTCACTTGATTAAGAACACAAGAAAGAATATGGGACAGCTTGGCCAAATACCACCATCTCATGTGGAGTGTATAGCGCTCTACCACTTTAATGTTATTTATTCAAGGTAAGCTGATCAGGGGACGGACATTACCAAAAATAAAAACTTAAAACTAACGTAACTAATTTATTTAAACAAAACACCCAAAAAAGCGGATTGAATGAAACACACCAAACGAAAACAACCAATCAAGTGGGCAGCGGAAACTGCCTATCCCTCCATGGTGGAAGGGGAGGTGGATCAGGGGGCTCATCTTTGGCAGCAGTTTCCTCATCCCAGAGTAGGGTAAGTAGGGCTCTACCATTTTGATTTGGATCCTTAGTGGTATCCGCCCCAGCAATAGTTTTGGCAACCAAAATTATGATATTCTGATCATGATGGAGTTACTACAAAAACTAAGATCAAAATGTAACTTTGAGTATAATAAGTTGAAAATATTGGATCAGACGTTACCATTGGTTTATCAGAAGATGCTGAATCTCCGCTGACTAGAAGAAATAACTGCATTATTCTAATCTACAATGATGGCATTATCCTTATTTAATACCAATTATTTGTCTGAAGCGATGGGAAATTCCAACGGAAATCCTGGAAATTGGGGAATTCTGACGAGGATTAATAGTTCAAGAACCATAACACCGGGATCCCAGATAATAGTCACCATGGGGTTGACATTGAAGATACCTGTTCTGCTATATGGAGTGGTAAGAAGCCCCTGGAAGAAGTCCTTAATAGAGCCTTGGGTAGCTCCTGGAATAATTATTCTGGGCCATAGAGAAATTCGAGTTCTCCTGGCGAGTTTGAGTGAAAAACTGATAAGATTGAGAAGAATCAGATTGCTGCGTTTGTCATCTAATAATGATGGCTGAATTGAGGAAATAACACGATCTTTTGACCCTTGATGAAATGGGATTACCAGCTGGGGTGACTAAAAGTATCAATTTATTAGTCAATTAGGAGCTACTCGCTGATCTGACGGACAAACAGCAGGAGGAGGTGCTTGAGCCTTTTGACAAGTTTCAGGAAGTATTTGCTAAGGATGACCACAATTTGGGATGGTAGAGGAATGTGATTCATAAGGTTGACACTGTAGAAAATTGCCAATAAGTGTAAGATTGATTTGATGGTCAAAGGTGGCTGAAGCAGTAGTGGAGAAATAAAATACAGTAAACTAGTTAAGCATGGGCTTCTAGTTTTGTTGTCAAGTCCCTGAGTTAGACCTAACCTTGTTGTGAAGAAGAAGGATGGCTCTAATCAGGTGGTGATCAACTATCAGAAGCTGAATAAGATTATGAAGAAAAATATGTAACCACTTTCATGAATTAGTGATGCGCTAGTTCAATTGGGAGAAGTGAAGTAATTCTCCACAATGGATCTAATATTGGGATTCTGGCAAATCGATTTGCCAACAGAAGACCAGGAGAAATGCACAATCCTTATTGCTTGGGGGCTGTATCAACCAACGAGGATGCTCCAAGCTTTATGCAATGCGCCTGCAACATTTCAAAGAGGCATGGACGCCATATTGAAGGACCTGATGTTGTCATGCGTCCGGTTGTAATTAGATGATATAAAGTTGTTTTGTAGGACATTCACTAAATATTTACACCACTTGGAGGAAGCTTTTAAGCGATTATCCTTTGCTAACCTGATAATAAAGCTAAGGAAGTGCCACTTCTTCAAAAAAGAGATTTTATATCTAGGATTAATAATCAACTCTAGTGGTTTGCATCCGCAAGCTTAAAAATTGAAGCCATAGAGCGAATGGCTGTACCAAAGAGTGTCCAATGTATTCAAGTGTTCCTTGGAATGATTGGATACTATTGAAGATTCATTCAGGATTTTGCAAGAATCATTGAGCCCCTCTTCCATTTAATGAAGGATCCAAAAAAAGAATTTGTTTGAAGTGAAGAGGCCCAGAGTTCTTTTGATGAATTATGCCGGTATTTAATAGATTCTCCAATTTTTTAAATCCTAATTTTGATTGAGAATTTATAATACAGACTGATACTTTGTTAATGGAGATCAGCGCCAGACAGAACGTAGTGAATGAACTCAGAGATAAACTTCTAGTAGCATATGTGAGATATACATTCTCAGCATTTAAGAGGAATTACACCATGACAGAGTATGAATGACTTGCGGTCATTTATGCCTGTAAACAGTTTAAGGTGTATACTCATGGAATACACTTCAAAGTGGTGAAAGACCACTCCTCGTTGCATTGGCTACACAATTTAAGGGAATAAGAAGGACGACTGGCACAATGGGCATTAAAGCTACAGACTTATGATTATGAGATAGTCCACTAAGATGGAGCTTCTCATCAGAATACAGATGGCTTATTGAGGTTACCAATGGTTCAAGTGGTATACCAGCAGGCGGATGAGCTATTCCAGAGAATGGTTGAAGAATAAATCTGAAACAAACCCAAAGAAATCCAAAATGCACTTCAAAAAGTGATGGAAAACACTGAGATCATGGAAGGACAAGTTTACAAGATGATCAATGTGAAATGATTACTATTTCCAAAGCCATTATAAGGAGTGGCTAACGTTCAAGCCGCTCATAAGGTTGTCAGGCATGAAGGCCTGAGAAAGAAAACCAATCATATTTTCCAGTACCATTACTGGGAGTCCATCAACCATGATGTAGCGAGTTACCTGGATTGTGAAGTACCAGTTGTATAATCCTCACAAGAACATGACTGGATACCAACTGGTCTGCCCTGTATTTGCTTGTCATACAGTGTCCATCAATTTGATGGGACCATTAACCATGAGTACTGGGGGAATTAAATATATCATAGTTGCAATCAACATCTGATCAGATGGGTGAGAAAAAGGCCCTGGCAAAAGTAGATGCTACAAGCACAAACAGGTTATAATGGACCAAGTAGTATATTGAAATGGGTGCCCACAGGTCTTGTTGAGCGATAATGGAACAAATTCCACATCTCATGTGATCCCATAATTGAATGAAATAATGGGGATCAGAGAATTTGTGTCTGTACCTTAAAAGCCAGAGACAACGGACTGGTAGAACAGGTCAATGGGTTTCTGGCCATGACGCTGAGGAAGCTGGTCACAGGTTTGTTTTATGCATGTGGAATATAACTTAGTTTGGTGATGTTTGCATATAACATAAGTCATCATACAATGATGGCAAACGTTGTTTTAGTTGCTATATGGAAGGAAGGCCATATTGCCATCAATTTTATATTCAATGGAGGAACCAACAACGGAGATGAGTGCTGAGCAGTACCTGACCCAAATGTAAAATATCCTGATCAAAATGAAATCTAAGCATTTGATATGACCTTAAAGAAAAAAATCAGAGCAAAAACTATGGATGATAAGAACCAACTGGCCTTAAAAGAATATCAAATAGGCAAATGAGTTGCCTATTAAGATACGCATGGTTTCAAGAGGAGAAACAAAATAGATGCATTGTGGTTGGGTTCATTTGAGATTATTGCCAAGACAGCGACGGATACCTATACCATCAAGAACCTCTAGTATGGAAGGATTATATATTGTGTACATGGTAATTACTTTTAGTGGAGGATCAATGAAAAAAATAATAATGAAAAAAGTGTTCCCAAAGAACAACAGAACCATTAAATTGGTTATGTTTTGATGATTTTGGTTAAGTCTGAAAAATGAACCGCTGAACCAAACTAGATGGTTGAGTCTTAAAAAATAAGGCCTATGAACGATAGAAAACTGGTAGGTCTAAGTATACCTAGGAACCAGTTTGGGGGAATAAATAAAAAAGATGGTCCGCCGAACAGAGTGAAGGTCAAGTCTCATATAAAAAATAAGAAGATAAATAAAAGATTGGTACGAATATAGTGAAAATAATTTTATATGCACAGAAAAAAAGATATATTATTATAATTTTCTTATTGGTTTTTCTTGACTTGAGGAGAGGGGTGGTAGCATAGTGGGGTGATTCCTGGTCCACTCTGGGTCAGGCTTTGATTGTAACTGGTTTAAATCCAGCACAGGAAATAAAATTCAGTGTGGTATTTTTTCCCAAGGTCGACCCGCCTCATTTAATTTTTAATTTTTATCCTTGACTTGGGGATGATTCCGCCTATGTCACCTCGTGGGGTAGGGCGGATGAATCACAGTAGGAGTAAACAAGCCATCGAAATCTATGTGAAATTAAATTCTAGAAAAAGGGTTACACCTACACAAAGCCAAGTTTTCTGAGATGAGGTGAAACCCTGTGAAAATGCAAATAGGGGAGAGAGATGGAAATGACAGTACTTGCCAAACGTGATACCCCGGATCAGGGAGTGAAGCAATAGAAAAAGGAGAAGCTGTTGGCAAAATAACCCAAGTAATCCCAATCTGGCACTGATTCTGTAAGATTGGTCTTGAGCACTTGTCAACAAGCTTTGTCAAGGACATTGGACATATGGGCTGGCATTGAGCAAGAAATACTAGGTGGGGGTTGCTGAATCATGCCCCCAATCAAAGCCATCAGCAGAAGATACCGATGGGATGCACCAAAAATGAGATAGTTATGCAGGAAGTAAATGACATCCTGCAGACGACGACTAGGAGCTTTTTGGAAGTAAAAGCAGAATGAGCAATGGAAGCTGGAAGAGGTGGGAAGTTTTATGGCCCTACTTCGAAGAACTTGGCCAGCAAAGTGAAGAGCATAAGCTGCAAAATCTCAATCTAGAATGTTTTCCTGCTTGGAGGGGTTCAGAGCTATGGATAGTGCCTCTGTTACTCAGGTCATCAGTTCTACATAGGGGAGTTTGTAATATTCATGGTTTCCAATGACCAGTTCAGTTGACAGAACAACTTGTTTGTAATACTGGCCAAGTTGGAAAAGGAACTCAGGAAGCAAGTCTGTTCGTGGTGAGGAACTATTAATCAAGAGCGGAGGGCATTCTTCTGGAGGTTCAAAATTAATAGTAGGAGTTTCCATAAATGGAGCTGAATTGAGGAGATTTTCAAATTCTAACTTGGGAATCAATGACAAAGGGAGAATTGGTTGTGAGTCATTTGAGATAATTGCTAACCTAGTTTTGTTGGGGTTGGATACTTTTTCCAAAAATTCTATGGAAGGACTGACCACAGGTACTTGAATGGGAGCTGGAGTCCTGGGAGGACATAAGTGGTTCCATCACGAAGATTGAAAAATCAGTTGGAAGAGCTGAAGGTCTATCTTGGACATGTTATCAAGCATTTGTTGGTACTGAGACTCCAAATTGACATATGAGCTGAATTAGAGGGGATATTTGACTTTTATGATAGTTGACATTATGCACTCTGGAATCAATCAAGCTCTAATTTCGGAGAATTTAATCTCAAAAATAATGAGGTAAGCTCCCCAGAGAAGAATTAATAATGATATGAGCCAAGAAGCTATCAGGAGAAGATAACAAGATTGAATATAAATAAGCTTTTTATTTGCACTGTGAAACAAACATTGATGGCAAGAATTTCCAGTTGAGGATGAGGGAAAAAAATCATAAAATCAAGGATGCTAGACCAAAAATTCTGAATATGACAGCGATCATATGCTTTGAGGAGGAAAAACCCAGATCCTGGGATTAATATTGTCACAAGTAAATCAATCTGCCTGTCACATCAGAAGGTCCTGGGGACCACGTTTTGAGTAGGTGGTAGTGAGGAGGAAGAGGAAGAAAGCCACATGCTGAAGGTCATCCCAAGCAGCGTTGAGTACTAAATGACTTTACTCCACTTGAACCCAAGAATTATTTGACCTAGTGTCCAAAGCAGTATTCTCCTGTCCTGATCCTATTCTTGCTGGAGATCTAGACAAGAAGGGGGATATGTTGGTATTTTTGCCCACATTCCCAGCCTTCTAGATTACCATGGGCTGCAAGGGGATAAATCCCTATAGCAAGTGAATTGGATATTTGCTGAACCCAAATTTGGGCTATAATGTTTGGGGATTTTAAGTAATTCGCCTTAACTGATCCACCTGGGATTAATGTGGGTGAACGCTCAAGATCTCATTAGAAAGAGTTGCTAACAAAATTGGGGAATCTGATAGTTGATTAAAAATTAATTATTAAGTCTACCAATTGTTATCAGTTGGGTTTCGTCACCATTTGTTTAGTAGCTTAAGGATCAAGTTGCAAGGTGAGTGAAGCCACCTGCAACTAGTGAATCAATCAGTTGGTTTTCAACCTGCCTTTTTTTATTACTAGATGGTCCCAACCCAAGGGGGGATTTATTGATGTTTATTGAATTACGCCTGGGCTCCTAAGAGCCTGAGGCGAGGGAAGGGGAGGGAGGAGGCATCGAGAAAGGGAGGGGGTTTGCGCGCCAGAGCCGTGCTGCAGTGACAACTGAGCGGGGGAGGGTTGGCGACATAGTGCAGACCTTCAGGGCCATCTCAAAGTGTACCTGAAAGTGGGTGATCATGTGTGGAAGGGTCCACACCTGCTGGTCAAAGGCAGCACGAAGGAAGGAGTTATGGATGGTCCAGATGGCTGTGGCATAGGCGAGGACACGGAGGGGTCGGTGGCAACCAGGCAATGTCTGCTCAAACATGAGGTCTTGCACAGGGTGTCCAGACCAGGGCTGAGCATGGAGGAGCGCGCGGGCATTTAGCCAAAATGTGTCGACACCTGGACAGGTGAAAAAACGATGGATGTTGGAGTCAATAGGCTCCACAAAGTGAGGGAAGCTTTGGTGCTGGAAGGTAGGGCCAGTCCGGTCCCCTGTCCTGTATGAACAGTGGAGCACCCTCCATAAGGTGTTGGACACCTTTGCTGACAGGATGGTGTGATAGACGTCCTTCCACAATTCCTTAAGGTCAAATCTCACGGAGGGAGGGAGGAGCTCAAGGAGTCTTGGGCGGATGGGAGGACGATATTGGGGGTTGAGGCGAGTTGTGACAACTTGTCCATTGTGCACAATTGCATGGCGACGGGGACTGAGGCCAGGGCCTTCCCTTCTGTATGGGAAGGAATGGTGGATCCGCGCGCCTACTCGTTTCAGGGCAAGGAGAGCCTGGTTCCAGTAGGGGGATGAGGATGGTTTTAGGCGATGGCCTGGGTGGTTTGTGAGCCACTCCCCTAATGAGGTCAGAGATGCTCTAGGAAGACCCAGAGCTGCTGACACTGACTGGCGGAGGGCGGGCGCCCATTGGGCATGGGGGTCGCGTCCCAGCAGACAATCGGCCATAGGAACTTCAGGAAGATTGTGGTGGCGTGGGATCGCGTATCCAGAAGCCCTAGGCCTCCTTCATTGCAGGGTCAGGCAATGGTTGAGAGGGCCATTGGTGGATGGTTTGATCCCCAGATCCAACAGCGGAGGAGTACATTGAGCCGCGTATAAAAGGCATCTGTGAATGGGCAGACGTGCGCTAGGAACCAGACTTTGGAGAGGAGGAACACATTGGCCATCAGAGCTCGACCCTGGGGGTGATGTGCCGCCAGTTCCAGCTGGCAATCCTGGAGTTAACTGCTGCGAGGAGCAAGTCCTCATTGTCTTTTAGCGCAACTCCTTGTTGGTTGGTGAGAACGCCCAGGTGACGGAAGGTACCGCGCTTAGGTAAAATACCAAATGGTGGGGGAAGGTGGGGGAGCCAACCTGTACAACTGTTGTCTTGGAGGTGTTGACCATGGCGTTGGACGCCTTGGTGTACCTCTCAATGGTCACAGCAGCGAGGGCAACATCCCTAGGGCAGCCAAATGCAATGGCAGTGTCATCAGCAAATGCCATGGTGCGTTTGGGGGCTTTACCTGGGATTAGAATCCCTGTTAGCTTGTCCTGTAAGGAGGCCAAGAGGGGGTCAAGAATGATGTTAAAAAGGATAGGGCTCAGGGGGTCCCCTTGCCGGAGACCTTGTCCAACTGGTACTGCCACTGTAAAACCCATTGGCTCCAGGACTCTGGTGTGGAGCTAGTCATAGAGCGCTGAAATCCAGCGACTAGCTGCGGGTGGGAGATGGAAGCGGGCTAGGGAAGCATCAATATACTTCCAGGCTACCCGATCATATGCTTTCTCCATATCCAGGAGAGCCACAAAGCCATTCACCTTATGAGTTAGCAGTCAAAGTCACGTGAAGGTCATTATAGTTGTCCAATAACGACCTCCCCAATAAAACCGTGCTGGGATGGGGAGGCGAGGTGACACCCATTTGGTGATGCGGTTAGCCAGAAGCTTCGTGAAGCTTGTGGTCTGTGTTGATTAACGCTATGGGGCGCCAGTTCTCCAGGTTCTCACGGTCTGACTTCTTGTGAATGATGGTTGTGATTGAGCCTCTGGAGTCAGGGAGGACCTCGCCATTCACCAAGAGTGCAGCGAAGAGTCACGCGGGGTTCTGGCTATCACTGCAGGTTCCAGAATTTACACTTCAAAGGGTATTCCATCTGGGCCTGGGGCTTTAAGCCGTGGGGATTTCAGAAGGGGTTTCCATCACCTCCTGGATGGAAATAGGCGCCAGTAGAGCCTCATCTGTCAGCCCGTGGGTCAATGGGCGGCTCTGGAGCCCGCCACAGGAAGTCTTGGATGTCCGATGGGTCCACCTGGGTGGCATGGAAGAGGCTGGAGTAGAAGCGGTGTAGTTCCTGCGTGATTTCCCTCCTTATCTGAAGTGGTTGTAGTGCCAATCTTCAGTGCAGTAATATCCTGCGCTGTTGACCGGGCTTTCTGTTTCTGAAAGAAGAAGCGGGTGGGGCGTTCCCATTGAGCATAGTAACGAGATGTTGTAAAGTTTGCTGCCCGTTCTTCCTGCAGTGTGAGCTCCAAGCGGAGTGCTTCCTGCGCCGCTTCCCAGTCTTCCAACCATCTGGGAGAGGGCGAAGGCTGGCAGTTTCGCTCTAGATGTCTGATTCTGGCTTCCGCCCTTTTGACTCTGGCGCGAGCTGCAGTCATCTGGGCTTTTGCACAGTTGTAAGCAACGCGGGCGATGCCCTCCTTGGTCACCCGCCCATCTAGCCTTGTGGTCAAGCAAGTGGGGTGGGGGGAGAGTGAGAGTCTCCCGGATGGCCATGGAGCAGGCTTCCTTGGTGAAGGGGTTATTTGAGAAGAGCTGAGGCAACCCTAGGCCAGAACCTACGCGACGGTCTAAGTGTGGTGGTGATGACAACGGTGAGTGACCTGTGATCACTCAGATGGTTGTCACAGCGAGAGATGGGAGAGGAGACGCGGCCAATTAGCAGGGGGCCAATCAGTGCCATATCTATGCGTGACGCTGACTGGAAAGCTCCTCCATCATACTGGATCCTAGTCATGCAACCTAGGCCAGACGCGGAGGGTGGAAGCGCATCTATAAAGCCACTCAGGCGAAGGAAATCCTGGAGGCGACTTGATCCAGGGCGTTCCTTTGCTGCAGGGGGGTAAGAGTCACGAACGCGACTTATGGTTGTGTTGAATTCTTGTAAGAGGACTGTATTCCGTGGGATATCGAGTTGGACGAGCTCTTCCAAGAGCCGATTTTGCTCCTGACCTGCATTAGGCAGGTAGATGCTTGCAGCGTAGAAGAAGAAGTCAGGAGTGGTGAGTTTGGCCAGTATGAGGCGGCCACCTAGATATTGTGAAAAAG